>CM070840.1:14088714-14180937 GCA_036326025.1 Chrosomus eos
CTGCAACTGTTCCCTGCGTTACACGCCAGCGCTGTGCGTTCAGCCAGATGTGTACCACCTAACGCTCCATCTAAATATACAGAGTCAGCAGCTGCATTCATGGCTCAGGACAGGCTGGTGTGCTTTCGCTGGCTCAGCCGTAACATGTGGAACAATTAACAAACTGTGATGAGAGATGTGCGTTCAAAAGTTGACAAATGGGGGGAAAACGAAAAAGACCGCATTGCCATTTCTACAAATGGAAAACAACTGGCTGTGTGAGCCAGCCAGCGGAGAGAAAATGTTTCTCTCCATATTAGTTACAGACGAATACCACTGGCACAGGACAAAAATCATAGCCTGCACATGTTCAGACAACAGTGAAGTCTGTGTAAAGTGGTGTGAATTGCTGTTTGTTTATGTGTGGATATGTTGTCAATAAAAAGCTTGGCGTGGATGCAGTCTCTACATGCAGTATATGTACTCTGTATGTTTGTGGGGGTGTTTTAGGCAGCTCTACGGATAGATATCTTACAAAATATGGCCTTGGACAAGAACAGTGCTGTAAATTTAGATATGTAATGGTTCCAGCATGTTCCATGTGGTTCGCAGTGACTCCAGACAGAATAGACAAATTCACTGTTATAATGTGTCTCAATAAAGACATTTAAAGTATCTGGAACGCTCATTGCGCTTATCAGATTTTCCAGGCTCTGAGCTTCCATGTTTCTTTTTTGACCTAAAGAGCTTGAGCAGAATTTAAAGGGAAAGTTCATGCAAATTGTAAATTTTGTCATTATTTATTAACACATCATAAATCAGTCCATACTACTTGTATATACACTTGAGAATCAATGCTGTTTTAGTATCAGAGATGTTGACACCATTATTTTGATTCCAAGATTTTCAGTGAATAAGAAGACTTTTAATAGTCTTTATGAGTCGTAAAAACTAATTTACGGTGGATTTATGGTGCTTTTTTACCCTTGTCGTATGTGATCACTATGAACAGCTGTTGTATGAGTTATTTATTTATTTTTGTGCAAACTTTTAAGATTTAGTAGATCTAACCGTCACGGTACGCTCTCGGATAACTGCATATCATCTCAGCGCCAATGGCTGTAAATTGGTCTACACATGGCTAAGTAGGTTTATTCCATAATTCTTATAAAGCAATTTAATCTTACCTTACACTTCATCAAGAAACATAGAAAGAGGGTTTAATGAGAGGGATATTTCATCATTTCTCATTTACCCTGCATGACGGTACAAAAAAGGGGATGAGAAATGAAATGAAACGGAGCATTTTTAATTATGATCATTTTGATCTCAGCAAACATGTTCCTCGTGGAATTAGTGAGAGCAATTAAAATGTAATTTACGTTTCCTTTCAGCATACGCCGAGTGTTGATTTAAAGCTCAGCTAGCATGCAGTGTTTGTTCCAGTACAGCTTTATGGGGCTAATTAGCAGTGGTTAGCCAAGACTGCTAGCTGTCCAAACAAACTAAATACTGTTGGCCAATAAGACATACTGAGAAGTGTGGAGGCTGGTCTCGAAATGTGTGTCTGTAAACCAATCAGCCTCACTGTGGTTACATTGATTAGTGTCTCTGGCTGAGTGTGTGTGAGTTTGTGGCTCTGTGTCTGTGTGTTTATGTGGGTGTGTGCCGCTGAGTTTGTGACTGAGTACATGAGAAGGGAAGAGGGGGAAGAAAATTCTTCTAGAGAGAAACCCAAAGCTGTATAATTATCCACACACACACTGGATCAAGTTTCTCTTTAAAAAGCAACCAATTATTGTAATGTGTGTGGTTGAAAACAAATTCCTGAAAAGAGATGGATTTTCCTTATAAACGCAAATAGTTTTCCAGGAGCAATCAGGAGCGGTGCAGTGTATTATTGGAAATCTTTGTCTGGTCAGGGTTGGCAATGTAAAATATCAGAATTATAGATGTGTCGCATGAGATATATAAAATATGTACCTTTAAATAGTCAAAATTAGACACTATCAACATTAGTGCTATTACTAAATGCCTTGAAGATTTGTAAACCTGGACCTAACTGCATATTATGTTACTCTTCATTTGCTTAATTTATGGACGTCGTACCCCTTTCACCCTGACATTAATTAAACGTTTAATGCTGGAAAAATAACCACAAACTTTAAAAATATGCAGGGTGCAACTTAAGAGCAAGAAAAGTGAGTGGAAGAGAGGCATGTCCAAAGAAAGAAAAAAAAAGATTTAATGCTGGTTAAATTGAATCAATGATGATATTATAATATATAATTGTTTGAAATGCCTAATGATTTCTGAAGGATCATGTGACACTGAAGACTGGAGTAGTGGCTGATGAAAATTCAGCTTTGCATCACAGAAATAAATTACATTTGAAACTATTTTAAAAGAAAAAAAACATTATTTTAAATAGTAATAATATTTCACAATATTACTGGATTTTATCAAACACATGCAGGCTTGATGAGCATAAAATAGTAATGTTTCCAAACTTTTGACCGGTACTGTGTGTATTCCAATTTTTTATGTAAGCAATAAAACATTTGGGCAAAACCAGGCAAAAATATGCTAAAAAGCGTTACTTTTAAAACTAAACATTTCATGTCATCAACAAGAGGGTTGATCAAGTGGCATCATGAGCATTTGTGTCAGTTTAGTTATGCAACATCGCACCCTACTGTTCTTATATGATACTGCATTTTAATTCATGTGAGTTATATTTATATAGCCTGTATACTGTTCTTAAAAATAGACACCAATGGTTAAATTTTACAGTAACACAGCAGACATTTGAGCAGCAAACACTAAGTTTTTAATAGAAATGTGTTTAGACTTAATGGTTTAAAATGATTTAAGTGTCAAATGTTGAACCCTAAATAGGCCTATATAGCCGTCTTCCAAAGGACCGAAGCAGCATATAAAAATCCAAAAGGAGCGACTTTCCTGAGAAGCAGCTAACCTCCAAATAATGCATGTTTTTCATCTAAAACTCATCTTGCTTGATTGGTGAGTCTGAAAAGCTGAGCTTAACCTTTGAAAAATATAGCCATGTGCTTTTAATAGATTCTCTGAGAGCCCATGATGAAGAGAATTACAGAAATGAACAAGGCAAACAATCAGGGACCTCACTACAAGGCCCTTGCCATGAGAAGCATTTCAATCACGCACCCAGCTGAATTTTCTCCCAGACCGGAGGTTAATAGCATGAAATGCCCTTCAGTCTCCTGAAAGCGAAAACTGGAGCTACAGCAATATATCTGTTTCATAAGTCGCCCGCTGCCTCATATTACACCACAGAGTTGCTCAGAATTCAACAAGGGAACATATTCTTTGGAATTCCACAGAAGGACCCCTGATATAAATGTTTATTTGTATGTTTTAAGAGGCCAAAGGTAACCGCATTGTGTTATCTCTGTCAATAGAGCCGCCTTTATGTTGTGAAGTATATGTAATTGGATGCAGTGAATAGCAGTGGAGACGAGGCATAACATACATATACAAGATCAGATATTCGAATGGTGCTTGATGAATAAGCAAGACATTAGTAAAGGTAGAGAAGCTAAAGATGATTTTGCTCGAGTTTGATCGCTTTGTCGTCTCTCCAGATGCAAATTACACTTATAATTCATGCGATTAAAATACTTAGTGACTTGGAGATGTTCATTAGTTTGATTGAATCCACTGGTCTGGATTCTGTTACGGAAGCGAACAACAACAGCCGATGCATCGGTCACTCTGAGACGCTGCGGCACATAAACACGGAGACTGTGTGAGAATCATAAAAGTCTGCCGCCCTGTAAAATCTGACCCAATATGAGCAATATGCGTCACTGTAATTGTGTTTATTGGGAGAGGGCCCAGACACTGTGGTAATTAGATATTGTTACAGTCTGCATCCCTATATATTTGATTTATGTATTTTGGCTCCAGCTGACAGATAAATAAGAAAAATTGTTATATTAAGCGGTAATAAATATGAATCATTTCGCAATCTGCCAGGAAATAATATTGTAATCTGTGAGGTGGAAGACTTAAACAATGTATGTATTTGTGTGTGTGTAGAGCATGGTCTGTCTTTGGAGAGAATGATATATCACAGCCAGCTGAGACACAGGTTTGAGTCCTGTTCTGTTTCTGCTCTTTAATACTGGACGTTATGTACAAGCCAACGGGACGCTTCAACTGTTTCAGTCAGGAAGTATGTGAAAAATAAACAATGGAAGTAAATTATTTGGATAATTATATAGACACCGTTTTTCATTGTTTATGACTGATGTAGGGAGAGTGGGATAGAACTAAAAGGGACTGATTACATAAAAATTGAAACAAAAGAGGACGTTTTGTTTATATGCAATAAGATTTAATAGGGCCCGGTGTTGTTTCGAACCTCATTTACTTCCATTGCAGAAATAAAAAGGTTTTTGTCTTTTGTGTTAGACAGAAGTAAAAAAAAGTCATAAGTAACATCATGAGGACAAGTAAACAGAATTTTATTTTATTTTAATGAAAGTTGGTCTCCTATACTCCTATGTCTCCTTTCCACAGAAATGAGAGCTATAACATTAGTATTCTATAACATGCAAACTGAAAATGAGACTAGTGAATAGTGAAGCGATTGTTTTTAGTGAAACAGTTTGCAATGGTATGTGTAACAGTAGGCTATGTGTTTAAAGGAAAAAATATATTATGCAACTATTATATATTAATTGCTTACACTCTTACCTTAATGCGGCCCACTTTCATTTTATAATTATTGGCCATTATAATATATATATATATATATATTATATATATTATATATATATATATATATGCAGGATATGAATCTGTGTAGTATATTAATTATCAGTCTTAGTGCTGTACAATTAAAGCGCAGCATGTCAGTTTTGCTACCCTACTTACTGTAGTCTACATCCAGTCACTCTGGGCCACTCACTCACCCATATGCAGCCAGTCCTGCCTGTCAGAGTCAAGCTGTCTCCTCCTGAGTTTCTGTGTCTCCTCTGTCCTCCTTTTGTTTAGCACTCTGTACTCTAGCTGTTGAGCATCCGCAAGACTCCGGCCTGACCTTTGCCGGTAATCCTTATAAAACATAAATGCATGATATCTCCGCTTCTCTATCTCTCACTCACTCTGTCTCTACATAAGACCACCCCATGGTCCTCATTACAAGCATCCCACTGCCACCCGATGTCACTGTCTAATTACAATCACCCTTGATCTGCTCGATCATGACGCGAGACCTGCAGCTCACTGGCGTGCAGTGCCGAGGGTCTTTCCCCCGCAGGCGGTGTGCTGAGCCGGGCCGACAGGACTGATGAGGACGACGCTTCGCTCGCGGCTCTCCCGACAGGCGGAGGATCATTAGTGAACCAGCTGTTAACAAGCAGAGACAGGACAGCCAATATCACTTCCTGTGTGAGTGACACGCCGTGGGTGGCAAAGGAAACGCGAGGCCAGGTGGGCACAAGTTCATCGGATTTAAAACTCGATGTCACCTGCTTTTCCAAGTTTTTCAAGGAATCAATTCATAATTACGCAGCAAATTAACATGGCTATTGTATTTGAGGGTGATGTGTTTTTGTGAGCAGCCTTCTATATTTCTTCATTATTAGTCAAAGTCATATTCCAATTATACGTTAAAGGAATTATTAACACCAAAATTAAATTAAACTAATTATTTATTAATCTGAAAGGAATTAGAATCATTAAATAATTATTTAATATCTAATATTAAGATCAAGTTAGCCTGGTGTGTGACTAAAATGTGGTGTATTTTCCTCTTTAATAGCTTTTGTTCTATGCAATCTATAATTTGTCAGGTTCATTGATTTATTGTTAATATTTAAAATTATAGTCATGTAAGCCAGATGAAAGTCATGTGACTGAAATATCACCCTATTTATTTATAGAATTTAATTTAAATGTTTTGGGTGCTCTTTTATTATAGAAGTGAATGGGGACTGAGTCTCCAAAATGACCTAAAAAAAAAGCAGCATAAAAGTGGTCCATACAACTATATTCAAAAATTTTGAAGCCATATAATGGCTGCATCCAAAATCACATACTATAGGTGAAAAACAGTAGGCCTACATGACAAAAGAAGTATGTCAGTAAATATAAAGCAAAAGTATTACCTACTACTTTCTTATTACTAGATTCTGAAGTTTGCATACAATGGACACTTTACAATCCCATGAGGCCAAGGGAGAGGATTTATGAAGGACAGTGAAGCGACACAACTAACGCTGGTTGGTCACGTGATAATAATAACATGGTGAATGTACTGTAGTTTGTCCAGATTACATTCACACTACACACTACTATAAAGAACACTTTAGCGGTCGTGAAGTAATTACTTGTTCAAAATAAGTACCTATTCAAGAAAGTGTTTGATTTCAGACACAGCCAATATCTTTTTGGTGTCAGTGATGGCAAACATCATTGGCTCTCGAGAGTCAGATGCAGAAGTCATTGATGTCAATGGTGCCACATTTGATTTAAAGGTGCCCTATAATGTTTTTTTTAATTATTTTATAATGTTTCCTGGGTTGCCCTTATAATGTTAGTATGTTTTTTAGATCAAAAATAGTCATACTTTAGAAATAAAAGGCATTTTTCCTAGCCTGATTTTAGTCTCTGATTTGAACACTCTGTTTGAAGGGGCGTGTCTGCTGCGAGAACCGGCCACTGCTGTGATTGGCTGACCTGCTTGCATATGAAATGAGACATGTGAAATTCTCTCGAATACTTTCACTACAGCTGTTAAATACGTTTTAACTATTACAGCTATCGAGATTAACGAATCGTGAGATGTTTTTAAAGTATTTAGATCTATTCCCATCACCTAAAATGTTGCTGTGATGAGCATTGAGCAAGCAGATTACAGTTTGTTGATCGCGAGACAACCCAGTTTCTCTCTCTCATGCTTTCACCAATGCAAACGATGTACATACAGTAAAGGTGATGATACACTGGGCAACTTTTTGAGCAATGTTGCTGGGCAATCTTGCCAAGCGATTTTTGCTTGGGCACTTTCTCATTAAAAATGGGCAATACATTTCTATCTGGATAATTTAGATCGGTCGTGGGCCCTGTGTCTCATCTGGTTGCCCGTTGACACCAACATTGCCCAGCAACATTGCTCAAAAAGTTGCCCTGTGTATCATCACCTTAAGAGCTTTGTTGTGCAGTGTAACCGCGTCATTGATTTTATAAAGAGTTTGGCAAGAGAGATAAACTCGCGCTGTGTGGATTGTTCTTTGACCGCTTTCTGTATAGTTTATTCACGGAGAATTATTTAACGTTAGTTATGTATGCTCGTTACTTGGAGTTGGCTATTAGTTACTGTACTAGGATCTTGCGCTGGATCTAACACAGTGTAAATTGTCTTTAATAAAATCACTACTTACCGGTTGCGGGAATATAGTTGGAATTACCCCCTTCTTCAGTTTGAGACGCTGAGAGAAGCTTGATATTGTCCCAGGTTAGAAAATAAGTCCGTGGTGAAATGGGCAGAGCAAACTAACAACTTCGAATTAAACTGTTGCAGTATCCGATTATATATAAACATCATCCACGCCTGTTGACATTTATTTTCTGTGGGAAGGGTATGAAAAGTCCTCACACCCCCTGCACAGCCTGGAACATAGCATTTATTTCCATGATCTGCCATTTTCTCTCTGATCCTCGCTTGCTCTGATGGTTCGGCTGTGCAGTGCTTGTCATTGAGGGCTGGGATATGCAAATCTTTGGAGGCGTGATCCCCGACTGTTGCGTCACAGTCGGTATTATGTGGAGATTCGCCTGTTTTTCAGGGGTGTATTTTAAAAACGAGATTTGAATAAGAAGGAGAAAACAATGGTGTTTGAAACTCACTGCAAGTCATGTCCATGTACTGAACTCTTGTTATTTAACTATGCCAACATAAATTCAATTTCACATTATAGGGCACCTTTAAGAGCTACAGCTGAGATTTTAGCAAATACAATTTTAAATCTCAGTCTGTTCTTTGGACAACGTTTTTGTATAACCTGAAAACATTTTTTTGTCTGTGTGTGTGTGTGTGTGTGGTAATTTTGGTGCCTGACAGCTCAGAGAGAAAAAAACAGCAGGAAATTTGTAAAAATTCACCTTTTATGCTTCACACAATGTCATACTTTTTTTTGTTGTTGTTGAAATTACGGTAGGTAAATGATGACAGAATTTTCATGTTTGGTTGAACTATCCATTGTTAAATGTGGTTTGTAGTTAGGTTTTCACAGATGAAGCTACAGTGTATTTGTGTGCGAATGTATGAGTGTGTGTGCGAAAAAGAGAGAGAGAGAGATTAGAAATGATGGTATGACACTCTCCCATCAGGACAAAATCCATCACTGTCAGAGGTAGCAGACTAAAGGAGAGCTCCAAGACCACAGATTCAATTTCACTCCCTTGAGCCATTCAGCCCTGCCCACACGTACAGACACCTTCCATCTGAATAATAGCTCTGCATAGATTTGAATTTTCACTCTGCACTCCAGAGCAAGGCCACAGTCCAAATCTAACATTTAGAGTTTTGTTCTTACACATCCCCCTTCTCTCACACCAATATATGAAAATGTAAACAGCTCATTTGTAACAGAGTGTGTGCAAGTTCATAGGAGTCCAGCTTCAATAGTAACTGCAAAAGGTCTTCAGAATTAATTTTTAAGGGGTTAACCTCATGTTTTCAGTTATTTTAGACCAACATTGCGGTCTTCCTTTATGTTCTGTTGGAGAATATGTTTTTTTTTTGTCATTGTCGTATCATATTTACACAGCGCACACAATGCCTCTGCATCTTACTCATGATTTCTCTCCACATGAGAAGAACTCGCATTACTTATTTAAGAAATTTTGTTGTAACTTCAAAAGTAATGCTTTACTTGTCACTTAAAATCTGATTATGTAACCTGCGTTACTTGTAATGCGTTACCCCCTACATAATTCATGCATGCCCATGATTACATCCACAAATGCACCTTTGCTGTTTGGTTTCCAATCAAACACCAACTACAGGGGGCACCAGATGCCACCTCTATGGAGTGTGATTGAGTGGACGGACACGCTTGACAGATTTGGAATTACAACTGGAGTGTGTGATCAAAGTTTTAAGGCTGTGGTCCTGTCTGCCTTTAAACCACCGTATGTCTCTATTGCTCATGCACAGGGGTCACAATTACATAACTGATCTCTCAGAAAAGCCACATGGATTCATTGGTTGTGAAAATTGGCTGAGAACTCCAGTGTGCTGTAAGCTGATTAATGATTAATGTGCAGCTCTGCCACTTAAAAGGTCAGCGGCTCTGCCAAAGGGTTTGAGGTCTCAAAATATTACTGAGAAATGACACGGCAAATTAAGGAAGGAAGGAAAGGTTGTCTTCTGAAAGGTTGTCCCACCTGCAATTCATTTCTTCCTGTTATTTGTGTATTAATACATTAATTTTAATGATGTGAAATGAACTTGCATTGTTAAATATTATATGTTAAAGGGATAGTTCACCCAAAAATAAAAATTGTGTCATTGTTTATTCATCCTCAAGTTGTTCTAAACCTATATGAGTTTTTTTTGTGTGTTAAACACAAAAGAAGATATTTTTAAGAATTTTGGTTTCTGGTCCCCATTGACTCCCATGGTATTTTTTTTTTTACTATGGAAGTTAATGGGAACCAGAACCTGACAGGAAGGAATGAATAGCAAGTGGGAAAACTTTTGGGAAAACCAACATATGTTTCCTTCCTTGGGAAGAATTTGCTGCAGATTTAGAACAACATGAGGGTGAGTAAATAATGACAAAACATTTTTGGGGGTGAACTATCCCTTTAAGTAGATAAAGTTGCAAAAATGGTGCAGCTATAGTGACCTATAATACAATACAAATATATAACTGACATATGAAAAGGAAAAAATATAAAACTCCAAAATGGATGATGTTCACTGGCTTCAATCACTCATTAGGTGGAGCTGCATTTAGAATAAAATAGATTAGTGAGTGAACAGTGCCATCCAGTGGAATATCAGTATCACTGTCAGTGTCTAAGTTAGTACAGAGCACATATGGTTGTTGACTAATAAAATATAATAATCACTGATTCACGAATCACTGATAAATAAATGAATACATATACAATACATTATAAATAACTAAATAATTAAAGATATATATCTCCTTTTCCCCAAAGATTTCTTGAATTTATTCAAATTTGTATGTACCCACAGATGAAAATATCAAATATATTTATGCAAAATTTAGGACATAGAGCTGGAAGACAAAATATGGGCAGAGGTTCGGTTATTACAAATGGATTAATAGGCAGTGTAATTAAGACTTCAAATCGAGCCAGATTTCATAATACAATAAGAATTCTCATCATGAAACACACAAATTAGCATCGCAACATTGCAAATGATCGGGTCACAAATTTGTGGGATGTGAACAGTTATACATACCGACTTTAGAGGTTGCAAGACAATCATAGACAGTTTATCAGAATTCAGTGAGTGTTTACTAAAAGTGCAGCACTTATATTATATGAATATACCAATGTGTACCCAGTGAAAACATAAACTGAGGATATCAAAGACATAAAGCACAATTTAATATCAAAATCTGATATTACTATTACAACACTACACCTATAAAATGACTGAATTTTAAGTGCGTAATAGCTGCACTACACTGGCAGTTATTTGGTGAATCGAAAATCACAAGTTCAGTGGGTGTTCATCTCCCAAGTGTGTTTTCATCATTCTAATGCGATTACTTCTGACTCAAATCCCACCAGTCGCTCTAGGTACCTACCAACTAGACTGAATATCTAAGTAAAAGTCATACCTACATCAGCTAAAGTAGCGATCACTGTAGTAAAACAGCAGCGCTATGATTCATAAGGCCCAGCCTTTCACAGTAGCTTCCTCAAAGCAAAGTCCCCATCCATCCGGATCCTTCAGAGAGAGGGATGCTGCTCTATTTTCAGTGTCAACCCCTCCATGCTTCTAAAAACCAGCCACTAGAGGGGGTATTTTACTGATTCTCTCACTGAAGTCTGTTATGTTCCTTCCCCTTTGCCCTCTTCCTGCTTCGGTTCGGAGTCTGAAAAGCTCTGGCTCTTCTCTCCATCATTCCCTGACTCTGAAAGTGAAAAAAATGTTTTGTTAGTGAAAGCAAAAACAGAAACAAGACCCAGATGGTTTTAATGAAAACTAGGGAGCTGAGAGCGGATACCCGACACCCTACGGCAGGGCAGGATGTTTAGCAGTTGCTGCAATGCTTTTTCTTAAGGATGCCCTCAGCTAACAGTTCTATATTTGATAAAGCACATCCATGTTTGTCTTGAGCTAAAAACTGGTGTGGGAAGCCACTAACAGGCCCTCTAAACTCTCTAGTTTGCCCAAAGCAGGTTTGTCTGATCCATTATTCATGGCCAGCCTGCCTCTCAGTGCCATATTACATTACTGCAGGGTTTTGATGACACTCCATGTTCTTTCTGAAGGAGCAGTGATAAGTTAAGGGGACTTTACTCACCTGCTTTGCTGATATTGAGCTCAGACAGAGTTTGGGAGAGTCCACTAGCATCAAGCACACTGGAGGTTCCCAGTATATCGTGCACAGCATTGCGTCTGCCGGTCCTTGCAGAGGCGATGAAGTCTTCATATGTCACCTCGACATCAGTCATATCTAATACATTTCAACATAGCAGTGCCTGTGACAGACAGAGAGGTTTTATTTGGTCAAACACAGATCTGCTGTGGCATGCAGATTGCCTCGCAAGTCATTAAGTAGAAAAAACTCAAGTGACTTTAAGAAATCAGTGCACTTAAAAGGTTAGTTCAGACCTAATTTAGATTGTACAATCTTAAGTAATACAGATATATCCAAATTACCTTTTTTATATTTATAGTAGGTCATTTCTATATTAAAATTACCTAAAGTTTTAGAGAAGGTTGTTTTATCACACAACTTGTTCCGTATATGCGAATGCTGTTATAGATATGTTCCAGTCAGATTTGAGGTCCCTTCATAGTACAGAAGTAGTACCTCATAGTACCTTAGTACCACCATAGTATCTTAAGGTGTTTAATGATATGTTATTAGCAGTTGATTCTGGAAAGGTAATTATCCTTAATCTACTCGATCTCATATCTGCCTTTGATACCACTGATTATGGCATTTTATTGCATTGGAAGATGTTGACATTAAGGGTACAGCCATAGAATGGTTTAAATTATAGATCATTTTCGATTTGCATTGGAAATTTGTGTTCTACATCAGCTAAATTACATAGTGGTGTGCCACATGGTTCCATACTTGGGCCTATTTTATTTTCGTTGTACATGTGCCCTTTAGGCTCAATTTTCATAAATACAATATTATGTATAATTTATATGCAGACGACATTCAGTTATATATTTCAATAGATCCGAAATGCTCTCAATGTTTTGATGCACTTGTACAGTGCTTAGGCGAGATTAAAGCCTGGTTGGTGAGCAATTTTCTTCATCTTAAGACTAACAAGAGTGTGTTGTCTTTGGACTGTCTCTAAGGGAATTGTAAGTAGGTTGGACTCTATGTCGATAAGTGTTTCAGATCATCTCAAGAATTTGGGCGTTATCATGGATTCGGGTTTGGTTTTAGATAAACAGGTTACAAGTGTTGTTAAGGCTGGATTTGATCAACTCGTACCATTTCTAAACTGAAACTAATTCTCTCCTTTAAGGAACCTGGAGACTGTTATTCGTGCATTTGTATCATCAATCATTGATTACTGTAATTATATATATATATATACAGTATCTCACAAAAGTGAGTACACCCCTCACATTTCAGCCACCGTTTTAGTATATCTTCTCAAGGTACAATACTATAGAAATGAAACTTGGATATATTTTAGAGTAGTCAATGTGCTGCTTGTATAGCAGTATAGATTTACTGTCCTCTAAAAATTACTCAACATCAGCTAATATTGTCAAAATAGCTGGGAACAAAAGTGTACACCCTAAGTGAACATGTCAAAACTGTGTAAAGTGTCAATATTTTGTGTGAGCGATGGTCTAGCACTGCCTTAATCTTCCTGGCCATGGAATTCACCAGAGCTGCACAGGTTGTTGCTGGGATCCTCTTCCACTCCTCCATAATGACATCACCGAGCTGCTGGATATTAGACACATGGCGCTCTCCATCTTCCGCTTGAGGATGCCCAACAGGTGCTCAATAGGGTTCAGGTCTGGAGACCTGGTACTCTTGCTACTTGGTGCCAAGTTTCTTGGTACAGGGTGTCGCCACACATGCTGGACACCATCTGAGCCAAACAAGTTTATCTTAGTCTCGTCGGACCACATGATATGGTTCTAGTAATTCATGCTCTTGGACAGGTTGTCTTCATCAAACTGTTTGCGGGCTTTCTTGTGAGCCAACTTCAGAAGTGGCTTCCTTTTGGGACGACGGCCATGCAAACCGACTTGTTGCAGTGTGCAGTGTATGGTCTGAGAACTGACAAGCTAACCTTCCACTTCTGCAACCTCTAAATCAATGCTGGCAGCACTCATGTGTCCGAGTGGAACCAGTATTGGAAAACCTCTGTTTGACCCTGGCCACTGTACTGTAACTCAGTTTCAGGGTGTTACCAATTTTCTTATAGCCTAGACCATCTTTGTGAAGAGCAACAATTCAAATTCTCAAATCCAAAGAGAGTTCTTTGCCATGAGGTGCCATGTTGAACATCCAGTGGTCATTATAAGAGAATTGTACTCAAAGCACAAATTTTAACTGCTCTAATACAAGATACACAAATTTGAATGGTCCTGTCAAGCAGTCAAAAACATGAACATGATGAATAGGACATGTGGCATTGCATGGTTTAAACGACGTACAGCTATTAGATCACTTAGGGTGTACTCACTTTTGTTGCCAGCTATTTTGACAATAATGTCTGTTGAGTTATTTTCAGAGGACAGTAAATGTATACTGCTATACAAGTAGCACATTGACTACTCTAAAATATATCCCATTTCTATAGTATAGGTATATCACAGGGTCAATTATCTTGTCTACAATTAGTGCAAAATGCTCCGGCCAGACTTTTTACTTGTACTGAGAAGAAGAAGAGAAGAAGATCTTTGATCACATCAAAGAAGAGAGAGAGAAATACCCCATTTTTAAACTCAACCTTAAGTTTAAGGTTTTGTTGATGGTTTTTGAAGTGTTCTATGGTATTGGCCCAAAATATATTGTTGACCTTTTGATACCTTATCAAAATACAAGAAATATGAGAACTTCTAGTCAGATGATTTTTCATGTTTCCCTAAAAAAATCAATGGTTGATTGGGCCTTCTCATTACGAAAATGAGTCGCGTCAGACTCACGTACGGTCGTTACCGGAAGCCAGAGATTACAGTTTATAAAGCAATAAATATGGATATTTTTCTTACAAAAATGTATTGCTTCGCTTCAGAAGGCCTTTAATAACCCCCTGAAGCCGTATGGATTACTTTTATGATGGATGGATGCGGGGTTTTTTTGGCTTAAAAATCGAAGGTCCCATTCACTCCCATTGTAAAGCTTGCAAGAGCCAGGATATCTTTTTAATATAACTCTGATTGTGTTTGGCTGAAAGAAGAAAGTCACATACAGCTAGAATGGCTTGAGAGTGAGTAAAGTATGGGACATTTTTGCGTAAACTAACTATTTAATAACTACTAAACGGAATCTAGTTTTTTCTTGAGCGCAAGGAACACAAACAACACTCATGCTGATTAAAAATTATCTTTTGATTATTACGTAATTATTACGTAATATGGCATACTGTATTTGACCTCGAAATATTTTTTTATTTGCCTTTATGTAATGATACATTTTGATTTTAGCAATGCATTTTTACATTTGGTTATAAATTATAATATAGTGTAAATTATGAAATGTATAAATAAATCTTTAAACATTTATATATAATTGTAAATATTTTCAAATGTTTTTTTTTGTACAAATGTGTGTACATTCAAAAAGAAAATATGCAACAATCAAGAAAATTATACAGCTACAATGTACACTATCATTTAAAATTTTATTAAAAAAAAAATTAAAGAAAGCATTAAATTGATAAAAAGTAAGTTATAACTTCAAATTTTTGCTGTCCTTTTGAACTTTCTATTCATCAAAGAATCCTGGAAAAATGAATCATGGCTTCCAAAAAAATATTAAGCAGCACAAATGTTTCCTGAGCACCAAATCAGCATATTATAATGATTTCTGAAGGATTATATGAAAACTGGAGTAATAATAGCTACTGAAAATTAGCTTTGCCATTACAGGAATACATTACATTTTAAAATATGTTCCGATATAAAAATACATTTTAAATTGTAATAATTTTTCACAATATATCTGTTTTTACTGTACTTTGATTAAATAAATATCGCCTTGGTGAGCATAAGAGACTTAAAAAATGGAAACCTTTGAATGAAAGTGTTACTCCTTAGATTCACAAATTTCAAACTGAGTTAATTACTAATCAGTGTTTGAACAAAGACTGTTCTAACTATTAGGAATTCCAAACAACAACGTGAAGACTAGGGAGCCATAATCTGGCCTAGATAAGAAGATAAGCTTGGATAAGGGACTGTTTATTTTGTCACACATTTGTGATCTCATGCATTTCTAAATTGTCCTTCTGGATTTCTTATCTGAGACTCCTCTATATGTTGTGTGTGTGTGTGTGGGGGGGGGGGGGGTCCAATAAAAGGTTTTAATGTTCTGTCTGATCCCTGAATCAAACACGTCAAAAAAAGCGTGGCACAAATCTACGAGATTACCTAGAATTTTGTGGAACTAAATATCACTCATGAGATGCAAGGACAGTCTTCCCTGAGCTCAGAGTTATATTTAGCCCATGCTATCATCTCAGTACAGTCATTCTCAGCTGTTGTCTTCAAAATGGTGCAACTGTGTGGTGAAACACCCATAATGAGGTCATCATTGCAGGGCTGTTTCACAGTATTAAAAACTATTACAGAATTTCACATACTCCATTTCTCCAACTAAAAAATTTACTTTTCGATTCTCCAGATTTTGGTTGCTGAATAAGTGAAATAATAATAGAACAATGTGTATTATTTGAACTGTATGCATACATACAGAAAATGGTGCCCCTATTATGCTTTTTCAGATATTATACCTTTCATGTAGTGTGTAATATAGCTGTTTCTGAAAAGGTCTGCAAATTTTTGTCAGTAATTCCAATCTTACTTCCTGCACATACATAGGTTTGCAACAAATCTACATAATGTTCTATGCCTTTGTTCTTCATTGGATGCCTGCAAACAACGCACACTTTGACCTGCCCGCAAAAGTTGTAGCTGAGTCCCAGAAGAGTTTGTTTCTTGTTGTCAAAATGTCGAGAATACACGTTTTCTGTGCTGCGAAAGCAAATCCACTTTGCATGCATTTCCAAAAGAAGGGGATGAATTGGAATTGGCTCGAACTGAAATGGTAAAAAACCGACATGGTAAAAACCATATACTGTTCATTTCAAGAAGTTTCCAGAGCTGAAATTCTGATATCGTAATGGGCGTTTAGTTTCCAACACCATAAGCTGTAGACCAATCACAACAGACTAGGCTATCTGACCAATCAGAGCAGAGTAGGCTCTCAGAAAGGAGGGGTTTAGAAAGACTAAAATCCTTTAATCTAACAATTTCAGACACTGTGAGAAAAAAGGTAATGCTGCCATGTATATTGAGAAAATTAAAGTGTTTATTTTTCTATTGTAAGGAAACTAGTAACCTTTAAAATAGCATAATAGGTGCACATACTTTTTATCACATGCACTGCCTTTAACCATAATATCATATCTAATAAAATGTGTCTGTAAACACTAAATTAATTGTCTATGCATTAATGGGAAATAGATTTATTTTAAAGATCACTTGGCACAGGATTTCAGGTGTAAGTCCAAAAAAATCTATATGGACTTGAGTGAGCAGTTCCTCAAGGCAACATTGACAACCATGCAGAAGAGTTGTCACACACTTTCCCAGCCTATGCCTCAGAGACCTCTGTGGAATCCACCAACACACCCTCTGAAAAAGTTTGTGCAACAGTTTAGACAAAACAGCCCAAACAAACCGACATAGGTTATTATACAGCAACCCTAACCATTTTATATAAAGAACAAGACAGAGCTGAAGTAGATCGGGAGCAGAGATTGGTGTGCCTCTTTTTTTGCATGAGGTGCACACACCACTGATGCTTGAGTCCTGGGATAGAACAGGTTGCAAAACTTAGAAAACAAAAGTGTATGTACCAAGGAATTAACTTGATATATAAAATTATATTAGTGTTCAAGATAAATTATTGAGGATGAACACAGAATTTGATTTCACACAGTTTTATAAATGGTTTCAAAAATATCTGATGGTAAAAAAAAATGCATTTCTTTATATTTCAGTTTAAAGTGCAATTCATTTTAATTGAAGTATTGAGGTATGATCTGAGAACAGGTGGTACACCTGAGTGATAATGCAATATTTTTATGTAACACTTTAATACTAATATCTGGAGAGTCAATGAAATAGTCATTTACATTTTTATCATTTTGGATTCATTTGAATTTTTTTTGCGGTTTTCAAACAAGCACTCTTCAAATGAACCAACTATATGTTTGATATTAATAAATTATAAGAGATCTAATGAGTTACAATGTGCAACATAATAAGGGTGAGATCATCTTAAAAATTGCTTAATTCATAACTATACCCTTCAATGCCCTAAATTCAGAATATAAATTACCTTATTATTTGAAACCAAACTGAAACTAAAACACATATCTGGATAAATATAATGTTGTGATAGGCTATTCGAATTATGCCACTGTTTAAATGAACACACAATCTATTCGTGACCATTTGACAAATTTATGTATTATTAGAGGGTAAAATTCACTAGTTTATATGATGTAAAATTAAGAAAATACAGAATAAACGTTTGTGGGGAAACTCGTCTCGTCCTTGTCACGTGCATTAGACCATAACATCAAAACATATCAACATGGAATATCCAAATGTGACAGCTACAAGTGCAAATCTCAGTGGAGCAATTATTTCATTTACAGCACAACGTTTGAGCTTATATGAATGCACCGGTTATATAAATCTGACAGGCTAAAGCACAGATGCTAATGAAACAGGGTCGCGCGACTAAATCTATCAAACAATGCGATTAAGAAGGCTTATAAAGCCGAGCGACTCCGCAAATCGTACCTGTTTTAGGCTAGACGTTTTTCTTCTCGTCAAGGCTGTGCAGTTTTGTCGCTCTTGTTAATACTTCAGTGGGATGCGACGGTGCTGTCAGAGGTGCTGCTGCCTCAGTTCATGAGTCTGCATGAAAAGAAAGGGATGACGTATGCGCGTTCCTGAGTGCTGATGATATGCAAGGATTATCCAAAGCCCATCATATCTGCTTCTGCTCAGTAGTGGTAAGTAAGGAGTTTGATTCATCTCAGTGATTCGAATCTTTCGAACATGTTCACTGATTTGCTTGACTCTTTGTTTTGGGTTTCATCGTACTCCAGTAGGTGGCGACAGTGAGTCGGGTTTTATGTGACTCGTTCACTTTTAAACGGGTAGGCTATCGGTAATTTTTACATTCTTTCTTTTCTTCTTTTCTTTTTGCCTCACAATTTCTCTCATTGACGAAACTAACAGAGTGCCGAAGTTATGACGTCACTTTGTAGGACAACTCGGAAGCTAGCGGCACATGGGTTAAAAAAAAAATAGCAGCGCATGGGTTCTCTCGATCGCCATAGACTTTTGGAAAATCGCAAACAATAAGATCTGTGTTCAACAAAGAGTTGTGACCCTTACACGTTTTGTCTATCAAGATAATCTTTACAAGTTAGTCAGATATAAAATGCTAACACAATAAAGTTAAAAAAAAACCCACAAGCAGGTTAATACTGGTGTGTTTTATGTCATAGACAGATCAAAGCGTGAAAATATTTAGAGGCTTTGAGGGAGGGAACCGGAAGTGCTAAAATGCTAACTCACTTCCGAGTTTTGGCCTACAAAGTGACGTCATAACTTCGGCACTTGCTTTACATCTTATGCCTGATTCATTTATTCTGGTTCACAAGAAGTCACACGGTCAAAAGAGAGGAGATTTATTTAATGCAAATATGATTAATCGTATTAAGTGAACGAGAAAGATTTGATAACTTTTTTTTAATGTACATTAAAGAAAAAACAAACAATCAAAAGGCTATTTGACACAGCGAGTCATGTTGTAATATAGCAGGCCAATGTCGTTTCAAATAAAACATTTCATTGAGTAAATTCTGGACAGTGCAGATGTTGTTTGGCATGCATTTCCTATCACACATAGCAGATGTGCTGGGATTAACCCAACTAGTTCAGTATTTAAAAGGGCTCTATTGTTCGAGATTTCGTCCAGACATGTTGATTGTTGCTTCCCAGGGACTTATGAAGTTGTGAATAAGACAACAATATGTCATCTCAATTGCAATAGGCAAGGCAAGTTTATTTATATAGTGCATTTCATACACAATGGTAATTCAAAGTGCTTTACATAGAAGAAATTAAAATAATCAAAATAAATAAGAATAATTGAAACAGTTTAGAATAAAAAAGAAAGTAAAATACAGTAGGCCTACAAATATTCGGACAAACAGTGGCACAGTACTCATTCATTAAATGCACAGCTAAACAGATGTGTTTTGAGTCTGGATTTGAATTGTGACTACTGTAGGAGAACATCTGATCTCTTCTGGAAGCTGGTTCCAGCTGGCTGGCATAGTAGCTAAAACATTAGTAGCTAATGTGATCCTAATGATCTGTGGGATCTGTTGTGTTTATATTCAGTGAGCATATCTGCAATGTTTTGAGGTCCTAGGCCATTGAATGATTTATATACCAGTAATACTTTAAAGTCAATCCTTAATGTAACTGCGAGCCAGTGTAAAGACCCGAGGACTGGTCTGATATGTTCATATTTTCTGGTTCTGCTCAGAATCCTGGCAGCAGCGTTCTGTATGAGCTGCAACTGTCTTATGGTCTTTTTGGGAAGGCCAGTGAGGAGCCCATTACAATAATCCATGAAAGCATGCAGAAGTTTCTCAAAGTCTTGTCTGGAAACAAAGCATCTAATTCTTGTTCAACCTACGACACGCTTCCCTGTCCCCGGAACCTCCACCAGTGGTTTGGGAATGAAGAATCCTGCGTACTCTGCAATGCTCCCAATACAAGTCTCCAGCACATCTTGGCAGGCTGTAAGATCGCTCTCTCACAGGGACGCTACAGATGGCGCCACGATCAGGTCCTGAGAAAGCTAGCTGAAGTACTGGAGGAGTGTCGACAGGGTAGTAAACAACCACCATCAACAGAGGACCCCACTCATTTTGTGTCAGAAGGAGGGGTAAGGAGAAGCACCAGATCAAGAGAAACAGTAAGGCCCTTCTCCCCCAACCAGGAGTGGGACATGAGGGTTGACCTGGATAAGCAACTCCGGTTCCCCACGGAGATAACCACCACATCTCTCCGGCCAGACATAGTGGTGTGGTCAACCAAGGCGAGATCGACACACCTCATTGAGCTCACTGTACCACTGGAGGAGGGGATCGAGGCCGCCTTCGAACGGAAGAAGGCTAAGTACGCAGAGCTCGCTGCCGAGTGCCGGGAGGCTGGCTGGAAGACGTCCATCCACCCAGTGGAGGTCGGATGCCGAGGTTTCCTTGGGTTGTCAACCATACGCCTCTTGAGGGAAGCAGGAGTGACCGGAGGGAGGCTCAGAAGAGCAACAAAGGATCTGGCAGAGGAGGCAGAGAAAGGTAGCTTTTGGCTCTGGTTGAGGAGGAAAGATAGGTGTTGGGGAAGAACATCTAACCCCAAATAACAGCAGCAGGGAGAACAGCTATCAGCTGCAGGGGGTGACAGGGAGACGTCCCCGTCACTGCTCCGCCACCAGGAGACGTTCCAGAATTAAAGGAGCGAAACGTCGGTGAACGGTGGTTTCTGGCTGACGACCCTGCAGCTGACCCATGGGCACTGGAGGAGGTGCGACAGGCAGCAATGCCCAGCAGGTGGTAACATCTTCCTGTACAATTACTGAAGTTCTGGCGAACCCAGTGACTACTGTGAATAGGGCAGTTGGAGTCCAGGGAAGACTGGAGGACAGCCAGGAAAGACTGGATGGCAGCAGGGAAAGACCGCACCGGGAGTGGGTGGCTAGTTACCTAACCCACTAGTCTTTCGCGAGTGAGACACCTAAACCTAACTACAAAGAAACATAACGAGAAACAACCCGCGGGCCCTCCGAGAGGTGGGATGAAAGATGGGCCCAACAGGACAGACCACACGGTGACGACGGCAACGAACACGGACAACGAGAACACCAGAACTCCAGTAAATGAGGAGAAGATCCTCCGAAAGTGTGCATGTGGATGGGAGAAAGTGACCACGTTTAGAGGCTTAAGGATACATCAGGGGAAAGCGAAGTGTGGACAGAAAGGCCAAAAGCAACCTTGCACTGCGTTAGCAGGTGAGACAAGAAGGACCAAAAGCCAGGGAAAAAACCACAGAGCTAATGGACCCAACGTTGCTGAAGGCAGGAGAGTAACAGAGGAAGGTCCCCTGGTGGAGGCTGAGCCCCCACGTGAGGACGAAGGCCCAGTCCCCAACACGTTAGACAGAACAGAGCCAAATGAAGAGACCAAAGAACCAGCCAGAAGGAGCAAGCTGAAGTGGCCGAAGGCAAATGAAGCAGAGGCATGGCGTAATCTGGACTTGGAACTGATCAATACCCTGGAGGGATCTCTGCGAGGAGGGGCCGAGACTAAGCTTAACCTGATTGGAGACGTAATATACCAGACCTGCAAAGACAAGTTTGGCGAAATTGTCCCCAAACAGAGGACCGCCAGGAGAGAGAAGGGAAGGAGGGAAACGGAAATCCTCCAACTTGTGCAAAGGCGTCGGCAACTCCGCAAGAACTGGAGGAAGGCAACCCACGCAGAGAGAGAGGGTCTGAAAGTCCTGTGGGAGGAGGTCCGGAAAAGGCTAGCCGGGCTTCGCAGAGCTGAACGCATCCGCAAGCGTAGCCAGCGGAAGCAGAAAGAGCGAGCCAATTTCTTCAAGGATCCCTTCAAGCATGCCAGACAGCTACTGGAGGAAAAGAAGAGTGGAAGGCTCGAAACCACCAAGGAGAAACTGGAGCAGCATGTCAAGGAGCAGTATAGTGACCCACAAAGGAGCGTTCCTTTAGGATCTCCAGGATACGTGCCCCAGCCGGCAAAGCCAACGGTTGAGTTCAACATCATGCCCATCAAGCTTAGCGAAGTGAGGCAAGTCGTGGAGAAGGCAAGGTCCTCTTCCGCACCTGGTCCCAATGGGGTCCCCTACAAGCTCTATAAGAACTGCCCCAAGGTACTAGAGCTGCTATGGTACCTGATGAGAACTGCCTGGAAAAAGCAAATCATTCCATCTGAGTGGCAAAGAGCGGTAGCAGTCTTCATACCTAAGGAAATGAACGCCAAAGACATTAGCCAATTCCGAAACATTGCACTACTGAATGTGGAAGGGAAGATCTTCTTCTCAGTGCTAGCCAGGAGGATGACTAACTATCTGCTCGAGAATTGCTATGTCGACACCAACTGCCAGAAAGCAGGAGTCCCAGGTTTCCCAGGATGTGTAGAGCACTCCACTATGATCTGGGACCAGATCCAGAAGGCCAAGCGGGAGAAGACCGACCTGCATGTCATCTGGCTTGACCTTGCCAACGCGTACGGATCAGTTCCGCATCAGCTGGTCAATTATGCCATGGAATTTTTCCACATGCCCACCTGCGTCAAGAGCCTGGTAGCTCAGTACTTTAGCAACTTGCAAATGTGCTTTTCCCTCCAGGACTTCACCACCGGATGGCAGCGGCTCGAAGTAGGAATCGCAATGGGGTGTACTATTTCTCCAATACTGTTTGTAGCAGCCTTTGAGATAATCCTCATCGGGGCAAGGCAAATGGTTGGGGGGATCAAACTCCCAACTGGCAAGAGGCTTCCTCCACTGAGGAGTTACATGGATGATGTCACCAGCCTCCTTCAGACAGCAGCATGCACATCAAGACTGCTGAAGAGGATGGACGAATTGATGTCATGGGCAAGAATGAAGATCAAGCCCTCCAAGTCTCGGAGCTTGTCCCTCAGGAGAGGAGTCAGAAATGACAATACCATCTTCGTCATTGGAGGGGAAAAAATCCCACTACTATCAGAGCAACCGATCAAAAGCCTGGGGAGACAGTACACTGCAGACCTATCTGACAAACAGATGGGGAAAACCGTCATGAAGCAGCTCTCTGACGGACTGGCAAGGATCGACCAAAGCCAACTCCCTGGGAAGTATAAGGTCTGGTGCTACCAGTTTACACTCTACAGGAGGGTAATGTGGCCCCTGAAAATGAGTGAGATTCCCTCATCAACTGTAAGTAAGATGGACGGAAAGGCCAACTCATTCATCAGAAAGTGGTTGGGGTTGCCACGGTGCCTATCTGAAACCGGTCTATTTGGAAAAAACATCCTCCAGCTGCCACTGCAGTCCATACAGTTGGGTTATATGCAAGAAAAGACCAGGTTGGTTCTCGAGCTGAGGGAGTCCACAGACGAGTCAGTAAGGAACGCAAATGCCAAGGTTCCTACTGGCCGCAAGTGGAATGCCCAAACCGAGGTTGAGCAAGCTGTCGGCAGGCTACAACACCGGGAGATCATGGGCAGAGTTCAGGTAGGAAGAGCAGGTCTAGGATGGGGAGAGATGCCACGCTTTTGGTCGAAGGCCAATCGCAAACAAAGGAAGGAGATGGTGGTAGCAGAGGTGACGAGGATGGAGGAAGATCGCTATAAAATCAAGGCCGTGTCGCAGGGTCGACAAGGAAGCTGGACAACCTGGGAGGGAATCATGAACCGGAACATCAGTTGGTCAGACGTGTGGAAGATCCCACAGGCAAGACTTAGTTTCCTTATTCGTTCAACCTACGACACGCTTCCCTGTCCCCGGAACCTCCACCAGTGGTTTGGGAATGAAGAATCCTGCGTACTCTGCAATGCTCCCAATACAAGTCTCCAGCACATCTTGGCAGGCTGTAAGATCGCTCTCTCACAGGGACGCTACAGATGGCGCCACGATCAGGTCCTGAGAAAGCTAGCTGAAGTACTGGAGGAGTGTCGACAGGGTAGTAAACAACCACCATCAACAGAGGACCCCACTCATTTTGTGTCAGAAGGAGGGGTAAGGAGAAGCACCAGATCAAGAGAAACAGTAAGGCCCTTCTCCCCCAACCAGGAGTGGGACATGAGGGTTGACCTGGATAAGCAACTCCGGTTCCCCACGGAGATAACCACCACATCTCTCCGGCCAGACATAGTGGTGTGGTCAACCAAGGCGAGATCGACACACCTCATTGAGCTCACTGTACCACTGGAGGAGGGGATCGAGGCCGCCTTCGAACGGAAGAAGGCTAAGTACGCAGAGCTCGCTGCCGAGTGCCGGGAGGCTGGCTGGAAGACGTCCATCCACCCAGTGGAGGTCGGATGCCGAGGTTTCCTTGGGTTGTCAACCATACGCCTCTTGAGGGAAGCAGGAGTGACCGGAGGGAGGCTCAGAAGAGCAACAAAGGATCTGGCAGAGGAGGCAGAGAAAGGTAGCTTTTGGCTCTGGTTGAGGAGGAAAGATAGGTGTTGGGGAAGAACATCTAACCCCAAATAACAGCAGCAGGGAGAACAGCTATCAGCTGCAGGGGGTGACAGGGAGACGTCCCCGTCACTGCTCCGCCACCAGGAGACGTTCCAGAATTAAAGGAGCGAAACGTCGGTGAACGGTGGTTTCTGGCTGACGACCCTGCAGCTGACCCATGGGCACTGGAGGAGGTGCGACAGGCAGCAATGCCCAGCAGGTGGTAACATCTTCCTGTACAATTACTGAAGTATTTTTCAGATGGTAGTATGCTAATTTAGTTATTGCTTTGACATGACTACTGAAACTAAGGTCTGACTCTAGAGTCACACCAAGATTCCTGACTTGATTTTTTTAGTTGTTAGACCCCTAGCGTCAAGGTATGCATTCACCTTGAGAACTTCATCTCTGTTTCCAAATGCAATGACTTCAGTTTTGTCTTTGTTTACCTGAAGAAAGTTTTGGCACATCCAACTGTTTATTTCATCAATGCATTGGCACAGGGAGTCAATGGGGCGATATGTTGGCTTTAATTAACTTTTTTTTATGTCAACAGGTTCCATAAATTAACTTTTTTATGTCAACAGGTCCCACATAACTGGGTTACATTAAACAAACATAATTTGTTCATGTAACTTCAACATCATGGAATTAAGTCATTTTAAGCGACCCATTTAAACTCTGAGCAGATAGGCGATAGGGCTAAGTAGAGCTGTGTGTCATTTGCATAGCTGTGGTAAGCAATTTGGTTCTTTTTCATTATTTGGCTCAGTGGGAGCATATACAGGTTGAATAAGAGTGGTGCAAGAATTGAGCCTTGAGGGACTCCGCATGTCATGGATGTCCATTCAGACTTATGGTCTCCTATACTCACATAATAACCTCACCCTCCTAAGTATGACCTGAACCATTTTAGGACTATCCCAGAAAGCCAGACCCAGTTATCTAGCCTGTCAAGAACTATGTTATGATCGACAGTGTCAAATGCAGCACTGAGGTCGAGTAGTACCAGCACTGATAATTTGCCTGTATCAGTATTTAAGCGAATATCGTTTATTATCTTTATGAGTGCCGTCTCTGTGCTGTGATGCGGTCGGAAACCAGATTGAAAATTGTCAAAGTATCCATTCGAGCTTAAGAATTTGTTCAGCTGATTGAAGACAACTTTTTCAATGATCTTGCCTAGGAAGATTTGAGATCGGTCTATAGTTGCTTAAGATGGTCTTATCCAGATTGCTCTTTTTCAGGGTGGGCTTGACAGGGAGTTTTCAGGGAGTTTGGAAAACTCCCAGAGATAAGTGAGGATTTTACCACTTCTAGGAGATCTGCTTCTAAACAGTCAAACACACTTTTGAAAAAAGATGTAGGATGTGTGTCAAGAGTGCAGATTGATGTTTTAAGGTGCTGTACTGTTTCTTCCAAAATTTTGCCATCAATTTCTTCGAAATTAGACATAGTAACTACTTTCTCAGGTTGTGGTCTGATCTGTCTGACCCCAGCGCAACTCAAGGATGTGCTGATCACCTTTCTGATATTATTGATTTTCTCAGAGAAGAAGGAAGCAAAATCACTGCACTTGCTGTCTGAGAGCATTTCACTGGGAATCTGGCCTGGGGGGTTTGTCAGTCTCTCTACAGTAGCAAAAAGAGTGTGTGTGTTGTTTAAGTTGCTGTTTTAAAGGGTACCTATTATGGCATTTAAAATGTTCCTAATATTGTTCTGGGAGTCCCCAACAACAGTTTTACAAGCATGCAATGACAAAAAACACTTTTGTTGTCTTATAATATGCATTTATTTTTACCTGATTTGCTCACCGACTCCCATATGAATCGTTTAGCGAGTCATTTTTCCAAACCCCGCCTTTGCGTGACGCTAATCTGTGGTGATATGTTAGACACCCAGCCGACGGGGTGTCATTGGTTGTTGCGCTAGATCTTACCCAGATACAACAGTGCTATTTTCTGATTGGCTAACAACACCAGACGAACAACACCAGAGGAGACCAGGGTTGCCAGGTCTGCACAACAAAACCAGCCCAATTGCTCATCAAACTAACCCAATCACGGCCAAAAATATTCAAATAGCGGTCCCGGGTGTTTCCTCAATAACAATCATGTTGCAGTGGATAAAACAATCGCGTCAACCAGCGTGCACTACACAAACAACCCGCGGAAACAGTGCAGGCATACGGACCTGGCAACACTGGAGGAGACGCGCTTGAATCCTGCCGGTTCCACAGTGAGTGAGTTTTGGGCATTGCGGCATATTAAATATATTACAAATAGTTTTTCAGCGTGAGAAATACAATGTGTGGCCGGAGAGCGTGACAAAAGACTGAAATGAGTGACTGTCACGCTCAATGCGTGATGCGTGACACTCGAGAGCCCTGTGACAACTCCATCAACAACGACAAACACTTCACATATTTCAATACAATTGACATTGAAGACCTAAGTTAGCTGCTAGAAGCTGCGCTGTGCCTGTGCGTACACAACACGCAAAATAATTATAGAACATGATACAAACATAAAAGCAACAGCCTACTTAAAGATTGTGATTCGGAGAAGGAAGCTGATCCAAATAAACTCGGTACTGAACCTCCCTCCTTCAGTATCAGCCGCCTCGCAAATTCATACTTTATAGCATTTAGGTTTGTGAAGCAATCATCTTCAAAATGACGCGAACACAGAACAAGTTCGGGCTATAATACTTCTGTGGTATAGTTATGAACTGTAGCCACGGTCTTCAAATGCTCCTCACTGGGCAGATGAAAAAAGTTTGCTTTTGCGTCGCACTTCAAAACACAGCAGCGTCTCGTCGACATGATGTTTTCCCTGGTGTCTCCTAATGCAATGAGTGGGCGTATCTTATTCAAATAACTTGTACAAGTGACGTACGAAAGTTAGAGAAAATGCATCGTTCGTCTATCGATTCATATCAACGACTCAGAGTCGACTCTTACTTTTGAGAGATAATAACTTTGTATACGGTGAACTTTCATATTTAAAACTTTGCAGGATGTTTTTGTTCACTTAGATATGTTACACACTACATGAAAGGTAATTTTCAAAATTCCATGATAGGTACCCTTTAAATATTAGAGAAGAAAGTCTGTCTAGCTTTGCCTGGTTCCATATAGAAGGCATGGATGCAGTCTTTATAGATGTTATAATGGACTACAAGTTTTGTCTTTCGCCACATGCGCTCTGCTTTTCTGCATTGCCTTTTCATATTTTGCACTGCTGTTGAGTTTCTCCAAGGTGCTTTTCATCTGCCACTATTCTTCCTGACTTTCACAGGAGCAATATCATCAATTACAATTTTAACTTTTGAGTTAAAAGAATCAAGGAGAAAATCAACAGTAGTACACTAGTGTTCTCATTTAAGCATCTCTTCTTGACAGACTTCAATGGCAGGAGAGATCAATATATCAAAGAAAATACAGAAATGATCAGACAGTGCTACATCCTTAATAACAATCGATGAAATGTTTAGATATTTACTGATAAGTAAATCTAGAGTGTGTCCACGGTGTGTGTGTGGCACATGCTGAGTCATATCAAAAGTTTTTTAAAACAGCAATGGCAAAACAATCAAACTCTGAGGAAATTGTTGACAATAGTTCTGTAAGGTCCTCAAAGCCTGTAGAGTATTTTGGAGGCCTGTAAATAATGATAAGTAAAATACGTGGAGCACCTTTTAACACAATACCCAGATATTCGTAATTCATAAATGATATTTGCTTACATTGATAGACATCTTTAAAAAGAGCAGCTAAGCCCCCGCCTCTCTTACCCGCTCTGCAAACACTCATAAAAGTAAAGTTAGGAGGGGATGTTTCATTGAGGACTGTTGCACTGCTGTCTTCTAGCCACATTTAATTTAGAAACATAAAATCCAGGTTGTTTTGTGGTTATTAAGTCGTTGACTAGAAGTGATTTATTTTTAAGTGAGTGGATATTTAAAAGTGCTAACTTAACAGTCTTACTTTTTGTCCCCACAGCAATCTTAGTTTGACGTGTAATAGGCACCAGATTAGATGGGTTGGGTTTGTTCTGTAAACATTTGAGAAAGTTACTGTTATCATATCATAGCAGGGACCCGACACATATCACTGATACCCCTTTTCCACCAAAAAAGAACTAGTACGGAACTGGTGCTGGTTCAAAGTTGGTTCAAAGTTAGTTCAACTTGCGAACCTTCTCAGAACCTGTTTGTTTTTCATCTGACTAGAGAGCCCAGCGAACGACGTTGTTACGTCACTGTGTACGTCGCCATCTAGAAACGCTTGCACCAACTTCAAGCATAACAATTACAATGGCAGTCTACGTAAAAGTAAAATAAATGGTTCTAGTCCAGCAAAGAGTTGGTGCCGCTTTGGAACCAATTTCCCTGGCCGAGAACCGGTTCTTTGACTGTCGAAACACACAGAACTGGTTTGCGAGTAGGCACCGGCTCTCAAAATGCTTTTGTGGAAAAGGTGTATGAGAGCTGGTATCCGTTGTTTTGGTTCTCCTCGAGCATATGGGTGTGGGCCCTGGCGTTGTGGCAGAGGCCGAAGAGCTCTCACAGGAGGGGGAGGGCGAGCTGGGCCCGCAGGCTTTGGTGGTGGCGGGGCCTGCCGTTTTTTGGTTGATATCTGGGGGCTTGCAGATAGTTTGGTTCCAGCATACACCAGTTCTTACATTTTCTCTGAGAAGCGCAGAAGTGGAGATGCTGGAGAGAGGGATAACGTGTCTGGTGAGAGGGGCTGTTGCTCTGGTGTTATCGGAGGCTGTAATATGCTGTCCTGGTTTCCCTGGCTGTTTTCCAGAAGGTCGTCCTTGGGTGCTGAATCTTGGAGCAGTTCTAATATGTCACAGTCTGCCTGTGGTGAGCTCTGTGGGCAGGGCTCAGCTGAGATTGTGTCCGCGAACAGAGGTTGTTGTGGCTGAGTGGTGTTGTCATTGTTCTTGTGTGATTTGTCAACCGAATGTCCATTCAGGTGCTGAAGTGAAGTCCTGTGGTCATTCATACAGTGTCCAGGTGTGTCATTCAGGTTGAGAGGATTGGCACACACTGCAAAAGGATGATGGAGGGAGACATAGATATTGTCCTTTAGCACTCTTAAACCAAGTTTGTTTGGGTGGTGGCCATCCTGTTGAAACAGTTGTCTCTGACTCCAGAAAAGATTGAAGTTTTCAATGAAGTTCACTCCTTTTATATTGCAGTTTTTTTGCAGCCTTGTATTAAGCCCAAGCAACCATGAAAACCTGTTTGTTCTTCTTGGTGGAAGTGGTCCACTGATGAATGTTTGAACTTTCACCCTTTTAAGTGTTTCAAAAAGTTAATTGAAATCCTTCTTAAGGAGTTCTGTCTGCTCTTCATGAATATCATTCTTCCCCACATGTTCTGAAGTTCTCTGATAATAACATCAGAAGTCGTTGCTTGTGGAAGGCAGCATGTAGTTGTATCCTTGCTGCTAATGTTTCTGATTATGGAGTCACCTCACCCACTGGGCTCGGCTGCGCTCTGAGCTGAGTGCCGCTGTCTGCTCGACCTTGAGTGCCAGTTAGCATCAGTGTTAGGTACTGGCTGATTCGATCTTTGTTTGATCACATTTATCACGTTTGGGGATTCCTCATCTACATTCATTAATACTTTAAATATGTTCTCAAGATGTATAGGCGGTGGTAGGAAACCAGTGTTTGCAATCCTTGTCAGAGCCGTATCTGGGGTAGAGGATGCTACTGCGGAAATATGTGATGCTCGTGACAATCTGATGTCTTGAGTGCGTTTGGGTCTCGCTCACTGTTTTTGCCATTGATTTGTATGTCGATCAGTTACTTTCTCTACACTCAGTATAGCCTGTCGTGGAGCACTAGATTCATGGGACTCACGGCTGTATGCTGAGGGCGTCCATGACGAAGCTTTGTTGTGTGTACCATCTGGTTTGGTGGTCCCGCAAGTAACTTTGTTTCAAGAAATGCAAGTAAAAGTCTGTGGCATTTTCTACAGCAAGTAGATTCTTGAACCAGAAAAGGCATTTTCTCTCTTATCCTTTTGAATGTAGGCTGTTGAGTTTTCCCTTCCCCGGAATGTAAGCTGAGGCTGGTTGGATAAAAGAATTCTGCTTTTTTTTTGTAGTAATCCAAGCTTTGTCGTTTGAGCACTGTGCTGATTTGCTGAAGTTAAAATTAGGTGATCAAAGGCAGGCACGGCGTTATGGGTGGGCCTGACGGGCCTAGGCCCACCCACTTTTCAACAGGCCCACCCAAAAACATTTCTTCAAAAATGTTTTGTCAAGAATTATTCAAAAATCGCCAATAAGCTCATAATTTGTGCTAAAATAGGCTAGTCTAAATGTTTAGTTTAAAAAAAATTTTTTTAAAAGCTGGTTATGTCTATTTTGATGTTTCTGCGCAAGTTCAGCAGAGTGTTCGGGGTTGTTCCGATCAGAGCATGTGTAGAATGGCCTGCTGGTTCGAACTTCGAAGATATGTGGAATAAGGCCTCCGACTATTTTCCCCTAGTCGAAGTTGTTCATTTAAGCCATTAGTGGGCAAATCGCCCCTTTATATTAATTTAATTATAGGCTGCTTAAATAGGGCAGGCTATAGCCTACTATGGAAGCTTGTTTCCGCCATAGAATAAACATTTTAAAAGATAATTGCGTCTTTTTATCTCACAATTGCGAGTTTACATCTCACAATTCTGACTTTATTCCTCAGAATTGCGATATAAAATCAGAATTGCGTGAAATAAAGCCGCGATTGCGTGTTATAAAGTCAGAATTGAGTGAAATAAAGTCGCAATTGCTTCTTTTATTTATTTATTTATTTTACCCCAGAATAGTTTATCTCACAATTCAATTCTGACTTTGTAACACGCAATTGCGACTTTATATCATGCAATTCTGCCTTTATATATCCCAATTGCGTATTATAAAGTCAGAATTGCGAGATATAAACATGCAATTCTGTGAAAAAAAAAAGTATATTTCTCGCACTTTATGCAATTTTGACTTAATAACACACAGTTGCGACTTTAGGCCTATATCACGCAATTCTGACTTTATAGTTAACCTGCAATTGCCACTTTATATCACGTAATTCTGAGATAAAAAGTCAGAATTGTGAGATTAAAAAAATCGCAATTACATTTTTTATTTTTCACTCTGTGGCGGAAACATGCTCCAGTTGTCGTGCAATGCAAGTGATCGTGCCGGCGCCTTATTACATTGTCTGCTATATATTTGCAATTTAGATACAATTTATAGGCTACAAAACGAAAATCTTTAAAAAATAAAAATAAAATAAAAAAATCTTTCAACAAAACAAAACTCAAGTGGTCAAAATAATGTTTTACCCACTCCATGTCTCCAGAAATATTGCAGCTTCAGCGCTTATCATTAGCTTGTGAAAGTGTGAAAATAATTTCCAGTAAAGGACAATGTTGCAACAGTCATTGTTTAGGTACCTTAAAAACGCGCACGTACAGTCTCTGAGTCATCGCTGCAAGCAGGAGATTAAGGAGAGCTGAGATCCACCACCCAGCACATCTCTGCCACCCGCTATAGTGCGACTAGCGCAGCTAGCGCGACCAGCGCCGTTGCTAGGAGGGCTCCAGCGCCTCTGCCTATTCCATGAGTCCTAATAAATGCAATTTCAACTATTTCTGAAGTGCTTCTTTTATAAAGAACACCGCTTTTTCTTTTATCGCGAAACGCAGCAATGCAGGTATGATGCGTAGCTAATGGAGATTCCAAAGCACTCTTCTTTTGGTCAGAACCAAGGAGAGCGATCGCGGATAGGTCCGTCCTGACTCCATATATATGCACCGAAACTTTTTAACATTGACAAAATAACAAAATATTTAAAGAGCATTAAGCTATTAAAATTTATATTATGTATAGCCTACGTATATTAGTCAGTAATTTTTATTAGGTTAAACAGTGATTGGATAACGTTTTTAATTTAAGGCCCACCCACAATTGGTCTGGCCCATCCAAACCTGGAATCCTGGCGCCGTGCCTGATCAAAGGAGATAAAATATAAAAATATAAAAGCGATAGAGCAAAGCGCAGAGCAGTAAGCAAGAGCATCCGAACAGTAGCTGTGACTGTCTGAGCAGGAAGTGGAAAACTAGAGCAGTAAGTGGAAAAATAGACTGAATTGAATGTTTTGCTTTTGCAAATTGTAGTTTTGGTCTGGAAATTTGCCAGTAGATATAACTTAGATATTAAAATAACTTAGGCCCTATATAAAACAACATGCTAAAGTAATTATACCTTTAGAAAATATTTTTCAAAAAAGCCGTATATAATATAAAATGTTAGTGGAAGATTATTAATCTTTCTGATCTGTAATGTAGCTACAGCCTGGTCGCCTCCCACGTTCCACCTAGCGGCTAGATGCAGGTACTACACAGCGTTTATTTCTGCATGGAAACGGGGAAACGGGAAAAGACCAATCAAAAACAAGGATACTAGCATGTGGAGCGGCCGGCTACCTAGAAGAGCCAAGTTGCTACAGCATCGTCATTAGTGTCTTACCAAGCAGGAATAATGGAGGAAATAGAAGGTAAGGCTTTAAATAAGCAAAAGATGCATATGTAAATATATTGAATATTGTGCATCTAACCTCTAACACTCAGTCCGTGTGTTTGTATAATGGAGAGCAGCTTTGGTTTATTCAGCGCTGTTGTTTGAGGTTAAGACCACGGAAGAGAATGACGTTTTGTAGGAAAATAATGACGTTTAACTGTTATTTTAGGGGCGCCGCTATATACATACATACATACATACATGCATACATACATAGCCTACTGTACATACATATGATATAAAGTGATTTTGTTGTGACATTTAATTCAGCAACCTTGATTCCATTTCAGTTCACTAAATTGTTCTGGTGTAAGTCTGTTTAAACATAAGAGAAAACAATGTCAAATGCTTTACATACCATTCAGGATCCTTTTTTCTTTATCTCTACAAACTGACATTCTTCAGTTCCTTCCTTCAGCTGCTCTGTTGTTTTGCATGGACTGACAGGAAGGATTGACCTATTTTCACATAAGTATGCTGCTTGATCTGCTCTCATTTGTTTAGCTAATCCAAAATTGGCTGCATAGACACACCCAAACAGACTGAACTACTCTTTGATCTGTATCATTTTTGTGTTTATTTCTGTTTTATCACGATGATCTGTTTTCTGTTTTGTATTCAGAGTCTCCTCCTGTTTCTGAAGACCTGGTGCCCTGCAAAATATGTGGAAGAAGTTTTTTTTCAAGGGTGATTGTAAGTAAGCTGATGGTTAATATAGATTATTTTGTCATTCAAATGTGCAAACATTTAAAAAAAATCCATGCAGGGTATAATATATAAATTGTATTCTGCGATATGTTATCATATGTGCATTATTATGCATTGCCTAGGTACTAGTATGTTACAGTACATACACTACCTTGCAAAAGTGTTTTTTAAGAAAGTCTTTTATACTCACCAAGGCTGCAATTATTTTATCATAAATACAGTTAAAATAGTTATATTGTGAAATATTATTACAATTTAAAACAACTCTTTTCTGTTTTAATACATTTCAAATTTGTATTTATTCCTGTGACAGTAAAGCAGTATTTTTAGCATCATTACTTCAGTCTTCAGTGTCACATGATCCTTCCGAAATCATTCTAATATGCTGATTTGGTACTGAAATGTTTTTGTTTTTTTTGATAATGTTAATGATAATGGTTACATTATCATTTATCAATGCTGAAAACAGTTGTGCTGCTTAATATTTTGTAGAAACAATGATATTTTTTTTTCAGGATTCTTTAATGAATAGCATTGTTTGAAATATTAATTTTTGTAACATTATAAAGGATTTAAAAAAAAAAATATTTAATGGATTCTTAATGAATAAAAGTCAAAATATCATTCCAAAAAAAAAAAAGTGTCCATTACGTGTTGCCTAGCAATATAGTAACGAATTACATTGTTGTGCAGTTGCTATATCAAGATTAGCAATAAGGCATGTATTTCTCACAGGTCACTATGTAAACACAAATCCTGGTATCATTACCCTGTCAACGCAGTGCTGTCACAGTTATTTCATAACCGCCCACCTTATTACCTGTTGTAGAAAAAACATGTGCCGATCTGCCAGAAGACAGTGGCAAAGAGAAGGAGGGTGTTTGACTCCAGCAGGCAAAGGGCAGAGGGGACCGAAATTTCTACAGTCAAACCCATAAAACCAAAGGTGAGGAAACAACCACACCGGCTGGAGTGGGAAAAGTGTCATTCGCTACTATCATCTTAGTATTATTAGAACAACATAAGGAAAAAGGCAAATAATCCATACATTTTACTGGATTTCATTGCAGTTTCCAGTACTAGGTAATAATATCTAACAATAGCCTTACAAAATACCTTTATTAGTCGTATTAGTTTGCACTGCTCCAACACACTAACATCCAATGAGTGTCTCAAAACTTGTGTGGTCTGGTATTATGATTTTGATTTGATTGTGAACCATTGAGTCATTAACAGTCATTGTCAGTCATTGACAATGAGTGTGTTTAGTTGCACATTCTTAAGCTTAACAAGCTGACAATGCATATGGTTGTAAATTCTTTAAGCTGTTTTCCAACTAGATTTTTGCCTCTTACCCCAATTTTGCCCTAGGATGTAAACACGTTAACCAAAATTGGCTTATTGAAGTGCGTGCATGTGCGATTACGTGACAGGAAACGTTTTTTTATATAGACAGTACTCACAAAGGCATAACAATCAAGATTAAATAAAAAATTGCCCGGAGTTCTCCTTTAAGCGCATTTAGACAGAGGGGCAGGAGTAAATGTATTGATGCTTTGCACATATGCTTTTATCCAAAATGACTTGCAGCAAAATACATCAAGGCTCACAAGGTTTATTAATTCAAAACAAAGAGCAACCTAAAAAATCAAAAGTCCCTAGCAATCTAAAGAAATTTTAAATTCTATAATAAAAAAAAATTTAAAAAATGTATATATCTATATATCTCTTTTTCCACTTTTATTAAACATTTGTTGATTTTTGTCCAAATGATTCCTGACCATGAACATAGACCTCAATTTACAAGCCTCTTGTCCTCCATTAATTGTTAATTTGTTGTATTATTATTATTACTATAGATTTGATGTGAAGATTCCTTATTACTGATTTTTGCCAGCGTGTGTGTTTCCTGGGAATTGCTAGCATCATTCTTTATCAGTTGGTCTAAAGCAGTGGTCTGATCCAAAGCATCACTGAAATATTAAAATGTTTTTGTTTATTTAAATTAAAAGTTAAGTTCTGGATTATTATTCTCTCTTACTGTTATATGAAATAATGACATTTCAAAAGTCAAACTATTGCAGGTGTTTTTCATTGCACGTTTTTTATTTAAAAAAATCTTTCCGTTTTTATTCATAAAAAATGTTTTTTTGGGGGGGGGGGCATATTTTTTTTTAAAGGTTTGAGGGAGGGCATGACGAAAAAGGTTTGAGAGTCACGGGTCTAAAGGAATGTCATGTATGGCTGCACTCATAGCCTCATGTTTGTTTGGGCACTGGGCAGTGTACAGGGGCCTGTTTCAATAAGGAGGTTCAACCAACTCAACTTGAACTCTGAGTTGACTTACCCTGAGATGGGAAACTCTGAGTTTTCGGTTACAGAACAGCTGAAATGAGTTGGTTCAATCAACTCTGAGTTGACTGACTCTGAGTTAAGCGCGTGCACCACAACTATAAAAAGCCATTATCAATGGAGCGCAGATATTATGAGTCACCATGGCAACAGTGCCAGACAAAAAGAGGTGTTGGGTGTAATTAATGACCAAGTAATCTAAATATTGTAATTTAATTAAAGTGATTAGTCTTAATTCTTCTGTAATTTAAAATAAAATATGATGCAATTACATTAAATAGGCTACTGCATAGACTATAGACCAATTCAGTATAAAACAATAGTGGATTTAACATACATTTTTAAAAGGTATATTTTTTATGTAACCTTCTCCCTCTACACACTTTGATCAATTCAAGAATAATTCAATTGTATATTGTTAATTTGAAAGTGCAGTTTCTTGTCTCTTCTTGTATTGTTCAAGTGGTTGAGGTTGATATAGGAATTAGTAATATGTAGACCAATTCTTTCTAAAGATAGTAATTATTACATTAATCTAATTACACTGCAAGATGTCATTTGTAGTTAGTAATTCATAACTATTTTAGAGTAACTTACCCAACTGTTATAATATCAGAGGTGAAACTGGAAGAATGTTATTCAACCTAAAGTAGGCTACTATTACTTTGATAGAATTTTACTTAAGTACAAGTAACAGTCTAAAAATCTACTCAAGTAAAAGTAAAAAGTAGCTAATTTAAAATGTGAGTAAAAGTTGCTGAGTAACTTGTTTAACAGCGGGGGTGGTGTGTGTGTGTGTTGTGGGGGGGGGGGGGGGGATGGGGGGGGGGATGGGGGGGGGGATGGGGGGGGGGATGGGGGGGGGGAGATGGGGGGGGGGTGGGGGGGGGGGCAAATATAATTATCAAAAACGGTGGTAATCAAATTAAAGTTTAGCAAACGTTTTAATCCTTTTATTTTTTGGCAAAGTGCTGCAAAACAGATTTAGTCAATTAAACCATGGACAAACAATATATATTCCTTAAAGAATGTGTAAATACATTTTAGTATTATTTTTGGTGTTTATGCTTCCTCTTTAAAAAAGGGGAGGAGACCACAAGAAACTCTGGGTTTACTGAAGAAAACCTGCTCCCGACCAGGTTAGGTTCACAGAGTAAGTTACCATGGTAACTGACTCTGAGTATAAGTTACCTCTCTTTCAGAAACGGGCTTGACTTACTCTGCTTTCTCGGGTTTGACTTACCTCCCTTTCTGAAACGGAAAACCAGAGTTCACCTCATTTCAGGGTTAACATACTCAGAGTTTTCACTTAACCTCCTTTCTGAAACAGGCCCCAGGACAGTTGTTTCTCAGCTTACATGTTTGAAATGTTAAGTGAACATGCCTTGGTTCGGAACAGTCAAACTCTGGTTTGGCCTCAAACAAGAATATCAAATGTGAAAAGACCTCTGTCTCACAGAGAGCCTCTGTTCAGAAACTTTTCCTCCCAGGCTCGGTTACCCACAACTAGACTAATGTCCTAAAATATTCTGAAACCCCTTTTTGATTATGTTTTAGTTACAAAGTTCTTCCAGCAGCTCTAAGTCTGATAAAGTAAGTTGAATATTTGACTTTTTTTTCTTTCTTTTTTTTCTCAACATGTCACTTCTAATATTAAGACTTCAGTGTTTCATATTTGCTACCTTAAAAAAATGGGCCCTTTTAATGCAGCAGCCCCTGCAATTTCTTAAATATTATTTTTGTAGATCTCTAAAAGAGTTACAAGTTTACCAAGGAATCCCACCTTAAATCTAGCCATTATTGTATCATTGTAGCTCTGTGATTAATTTAAGTCTACAAGAATATCAGAACAGGAAACTACTGTACTACTCCTGTCAGATCTTCCTATCCTCAAAGAGGAGCTGTGTCCTTAGCCTTAGGGAGTTATTTAGTCATGTTGATCTATGTGTCCTGACATACAAAACAGTTATTTTTTTGTTAAAAACAATGGTTCCCTTTTATGTCAGTCACTCCAACGTTCGTCGGAGGGACCCGACAGAAATGGGATCTTTGCAGAGAGACCAATCTACTTCGAGAGAAATTGCGCCAGCTGCTTCTATCATGCAGTGCAGGTATAAAATGAGCAGCAGGTGCAACACATCTTTGGATTTTGCTTCGGAGCCGAGCTAATTCATGTTCTGTTATAGCAGTCTTACTTCTAAAGATGACTTGACAACTTGCGAGTGTTCTTTTTGGAAGAAGCCCTCTCCTTCGTGTTGGTGTCATTGCACGCTACAGCAGGATCACCCAGAAACCCCCCGTCCCCCAGCTGTTTTCACAGCTTTGAGCGTGGCGATTCAGTTGATAGCCTCAGTGGATTGCACTATGGCCTGCTGTTTATTCCTAAACTTAAGAGTAAGTGTGATTCATAAAGGTTCCTAAGTGTTAAGACTTGGTCTCAGCTCCTAAATTATTTAAGAGAGCTGGAGAGGTCTCCTAACCTAGTTAGGAGTAACAAGATGGCAGCAGAGAGATTAGGCCATGCACTTTTCAACAAAAATATGATGTATTGTAGTAAAATGAGTTGATCAAACGATAAACAAAGTTTAATCATCAAGGTATTCTTTTTGTAACTTAGCTTTAAAAAAGTTTTATAGCAATGAAATTAAAGTATTATTTATATTTTTGGCGCCTGGAATTCAGCTGTGCACCTGTGATTACTCGGGCCCTTCAGTCCACAGTTAGTAGGCTTTTGAATAGCAATATTGTGACACTTAAGAATCAGTCTTATACTTTACTGAAAGTTGCTTATAGCTGCTTTATAAAAGTATCTTACTCTTAGAGAAGTCCTACTTTTTACTAAGTATTTTTTGACACTTAAAGGGATAGTTCACCTAAAAATGAAAATTCTATCATCGTTTACTTACCCTCAAGTTGTTCCAAAGCTCTATGTGTTTATTTGTTCTGCTGAACACAAAGGAAGATATTTGGAAGAAAACAGATCTCAATCCCCATTGACTACCATAGTATGTATTTTTTCCTACTATGGTAGTCAATGGGGATTGAGTTCTGTTTTCTTCCAAATATCTTCCTTTGTGTTACGCAGAACAAATAAACACATAGAGGTTTGGAACAACTTGAGGGTGAGTAAACAATGATAGATTTTCATTTTTGGGTGAACTATCCCTTTAAGTCAAAGCTTAAGACTATTCTTAAGAGCATTTCTTAGAAGTTTTATGCATGCGGGCCATGATTCTTCATTTTATTAGTACTGGTACTTTAAGAGTGACCGCTGTATTTCCTATTGTGCAAATATGATATAGACTATGATATATATATATATAAAAGATTGAATAAAGCAGTTGGAACTTGATGGACAAACAGAATACCTTAAATCTATCAATGCAAAAGCTTATTCACAATGAGCCTACTTCCTGGAACTCCACATTTGATATGATAAGGAAGAAAAGCATTCTGCTCTCCACTATCAAGTTTGAAAATATGAAGTCAGTAGTGGCAGCAGGTGGGGCTGAGGGATTCCCCTGCACATTTCACATGTCCATGTTCTGTTGACAAAAAGCTTTATATTGTGAACCAATGTTTTTTTTAGACCCTGCAGCTGACATCAAAAACTGAGAAGCATTTTGTTCATTAATAACAACAACAACAAAACGTTCAGTTATCTATTATTTATTTACTTTTCCTGATGTTTTAGGTTTTTGCCATAGTATCGGTATTGTGTTATTTAAGTTAGGTATCGTACCGTAGTCAAAGTTTTGGTATCGTGACAACACTAGCGCAGGACCCCGTTCCCCTTCTCAGGGAGTACAGGTTATTGTCATAAACTGAGGCATTACAGTACATGTTGTAATGATGACAAAGCAGCTTGCTTTAAACTAAGCATATCAGTAGATTAAAATAATTAACCATGATTAATTTTGTGATTCCAGATGTTTCAAGAACTACACGTTCTTCTGTAAAACCAACAATTGAGGGGACAAATTGAGAAATGTTGGTTACATGTTGTACATCATGATTTCAATAAAATTAAATAGTTTTAATAATTTTCACTTTTAACTGATTTTAATTTGCATTCACAATGTATAGGTACCATATCAGTTATCAGACTATATTATTTTTATTTATTTATTTAATGGTCACTAGTGGATGCATATCAGCCAATATTTGGGTGTTTAATTGTTAATACACCTTTACCCTATTCTTACATTTTACTGTTTTTAAATACTTAAAACATAATATAATACATTATAAATCACATTATTTTTAAAGTGTTTTTGTTTTCCATTTTCAATTTACAAAAAGTATAGAATAGTATACTATTGACCCTTTATCATTTTCAAAGCATGAAAATATTTAATAGAATTTTAATAATGGTACATAACCTCCAAGGGGGCCATAAATTAACTAATTACTTACAATGCAGTTATGTAGTAGTTGATATAGGAAATTTATATTATCCTTTTAAACTAAATGTTTGCTTTTAAACAGCCTGAACCACCCAAGAAACAATCGAATTGGCGCCGAAAGCATGAAGAATTCATTGCCACCATTCGCGCTGCCAAAGGCTTAGATCAAGTTATAAAAGATGGTGGACCCCTTCCTCCACCCCTCCTCCATCCTATGATCCAGGTAAAAAAAAAAAAAAACTTTTTATTGACACTTGGAATAGTGACAGTGATATCAGTAAAAACATTAACAGCTATTGACTTTATTTAGATTATATCAAGTGTCCCTATTGCCAGCGACGCTTCAGTGAGAATGCAGCAGATCGCCACATCAAATTCTGTAAGGAGCAAGCGTCCAGAATCTCCAACAAGAGCAAGGTTCCTGGAAGTGAGAAAGCCAAACCCCCAGCCAGGATTCCGGTGAGGTTTCACTCACTGTGAACATTACTTGAACCACATATTTTTTTAGGAATTTGCATGAAGCTATTTCTCAAAAATGGTTGGCATACACACCTTCTTTACTTAAAGCAACACTATGTAGTTTTTCATCCTTTATAATATATTTCCAAGACCATTGAGATGGTACATTGACTTACAATAGGTTGAATGACACGTCTCCCATAGCCTGACAGTGTCTGTATTGCTTTTACTGGCACTACGTAACTTCGGGTAGTAACCCGAGCACAAAAATAATTACAAAACTCGACTGCTTTACGGCATACGTCACTTCCCAAATTCTGACGTGAGAGCCCAACTAGCGTTTGTTTGCCATCTATATGTTGTCATGGCCGAAGCAGCAATTAAAACAAAGAAGGAAAAGGTTTAGTCAGAGGAGACTAGAAAGAGAAAAAGGGAGAGTAACAAAATAAAAGGCCGGACGAGGATCAATATTGGTCCAGCATTCGCTCGCGCTGGCATGTGCTAAAGGAGGAGGAGGGGTGCCCGACCGATGCTGACCTGGCCATCATGCTGTTTGAGTAGTAAATATATTGCCACACAAACATCAGGGTCTCCCGTACGTTCATTTATTTGTGGCGGCCCGCCACAATATCAGCGCTGACCGCCACACATTGATTTTCGAATATTTTTTCTTTATTTATTTTTTTCTTTCTTTACTAACCGTACGTTACACCGCCGCCGGCGAGAGCTGGCAAAATTTGCTCTCGCCGCCCTGCCAGCGACGCTGTGGAAAGATTCGTGGACGCTCTGATGCTCTGACGTAGATCGAATGCTTGGTCTTTTTTAAAACTGTATTTAAAGGGGCCGCAAAGCAAACAAGCATGTTAATCGTTATTTTTGCCGAAAATTGATCGATGGAAAGAACTTGACAATTATAGTGACATGTTTGCTAATTAAATAAACCAATTAAAAGCCATTTGTGTGGTGTGGCTTTTGTGTTCATGGTTAAGTGCTATTATAATTTGCATTCCCGCTGAAAAAGAAGTGTTCTTGCACAAAAATCTTGCCTATAAATAGTGTTGGGCGCCGTCTTATCAAATTCAAATGACCAATCTCTCCTCTATTTTGCTTGGGAGCTAATGTGGTCGGAACCAAAGTTTACTGGACTGCGTTCTCCGGAATCCTCTCAAACAGAGCAGTTATACATTCCGAATGGTTGCCGCCAAACCGCGTCATTGCTTATTAACATAAGGTTGACCTGATTTCAACTCTCCTCGCCACTCTCACCATCCAAGACTTCACTTCAGCCACTCTTCGTATTGCCATTATTATATTTTAGTCAATTACAGTGCCTTGAGTGGGTTAATATTAACATTGCATGTTCCTGTGTCTGCAGTATAAACCTCCACCACAAAAGAAGGCAAACTCTCCTGCTGTACCTATTGTGTCTTCTCGTCTACCTCAGCGCTCAGCCTATGGACAGGGTGCTGGCACGGGTATGGACTGGTATATTCATTTAGTTATTTTTCCTCCATTTTGTCACTGACATATTTGATCTATTTCTTTCTTATTTTGTCAAGAATCACTTTTGTGAAGCAACCAAAGCTATTAAACTATGATTGCTTCTGTTGCATTCCTCAATGTTTTCCTAACATTATTTCAGTGTGTAGTGAATGGAAATTCTGAAGTCATTTATTTACCCTCATGTCGTTCCAAACCCGTAAGACTTTTGTTCATCTTGGAACAGAAATGAAGATTTTGTTTTAATAAAATCTGAGAGATTTCTGTTCCTCCATTGACAGCTACGCATTTACCACTTTGACGTTCATAAAGAGATCATAAAATTAATCCATATGAATTTACGGTTTAGTCCAGATTATCTGTAGAGTAACTATAGCTTTATATGATGAACAGATTTAATTTAGGCTTTTATTCACATATAAACATTGAGCGGCGAACATAAACAGAAGCTCAACTGAACCTGCTTGATCGAGAACAAACCTCATTGGTTCTTGCGGAAGCTCAAACGTGTTGCGTAACACGAGAATGAACCTCATTGGTTCTTGCAGAAGCTCAAATGTGCAGCGTAACACGAGAATTAACCTCCTTGGTTCTTGCAGAAGCTCAAACGTGCTGCATAACACGAAAATGAACCTCATTGGTTCTTGCATAAGCTTAACCCTCTGGGGTCGGCGGTATCGCCGGCGATACCAGCTCACTTTTTTCCTTATCAGTGCAAAAGAGACTCAAATTACTCTGTTGATTTTGATCTTACATATGTTATACATCACTTAATATTAATGTGATTTACACCTGGGAAGACTAAAGACACTTCCCTAATGACTATAATGGCCCATCAAGGTGCTGTGAGGCAGCCTGAACAAAGAATGAGAGGAGATTCAAAGGTTTTTCAATCTGTTTTATTGTAATTCCTCTATGTGGAGAAACTAAATGTGATAAATTTGCTCTAAGTAAATCAAATGTGAGTAAAATAAATAAATAATCAGTCAGCTATAAACAAAGCAATTGTGAGCAATAAATAAACAAAAGTAAAGGCAGGCATCTCACAGTAAATGCTTATGCCTCGTTGATGCGGGCTCGAAGCAAATCAAATGTGAGCAAAATGAACAAAAGTAAAGGCAGCTCCTTGTTACTCGTCTGAATGTTTGTCTTGGCCCTCTTTGCCACATTCCTATAAAAATAATATTAATAAAGGTTAATAAAAGGTTGATCAAAGTACTATCAGTCAGGGCTATCAGGGCATTCAGCATGTTGATAAAACAAAAAAAAATATAAGCTATTTTATATTAAAATTACCAATCAATTATTGTAATATTGAACTTTTACATTATGACGATGTAAACACAATTAGGGTACATTTCATCTGTAAAATGTCTATGCACTTACTCTCGAATTATTCTCGATCGCACTGAGAACTGAATGACACCTGCGTGCTCCTCTGCGAGGTGCTGGAGAAGGAGAACGTGATGCACTTTCCTAAAAAAACAAAACAAAATAACTGTTAGCATACATTATGTATACAACAGAGTATCTGTTGATGGCCCATATAGAATGGATGCTGATAACACAATCAAAGAAACTGTATTATTATTACCATTATCAATCACTAATTACCATGGATTACAAAGACATTTGTAATTTCACACATATGAACTTTTACATTATGACGATGTAAACATAAGAGGCTACATTTCATTTCTAAAATATTACGTCTCACTTACTCGGTATTATTCTCAATTGCACTGAGAACTGAACGACACCTGCGTGCTCCTCTGCGAGGTGCTGATGAAGGAGAACGTGATCCTTTTAGGATGACTTTCCTGAAAAACAAAACAAAAATAACTGTTAGCATACATTATGTATACAACAGAGTATCTGTTGATGGCCCATTTAGAACGCACTCATTTATGATTCACTCAATGAACGTATCGTTCGCGAACGACACATCACTACATTTCAAACATTTACACCTGTATTCACAAACAGTGCATAAGGCAGTAAGCATGATAATAAGTGTCATAGGCTAACCAAAACTGAACATTTGCGAGTATGGCCCATATAGACAGCACACATTTAGGGATAGGCTACACAATGAACGGATTCATTGCACTTAATACACTTATATGTAAGATCAAAATCAACAGAGTAATTTGAGTCTCTTTTGCACTGATAAGGAAAAAAGTGAGCTGGTATCGCCGGCGATACCGCCGACCCCAGAGGGTTAACCATTTTTGCTAGCTAGGTCTCCAATATAAAGTAACTCTAGGCTTGGAGCATAGACAGTAAAAGCTTGGAGTCCCTTTTATGACGTCACGCCTAGCCTAGGGGAAGGGAGGGGGCGTGCTTAAAACCACTGTTAAACATACCATTTTTTCATATTATTTTCAGCATTTTGGTATAAAAAAACAATGGTGGGCGTTAATTGTATGTGTTATGGTTCAAGGGGAAAGAGAACTGTATTCTGGTGCGTGTGTGTGTGTCTGGACACTCAAGGGAAGTTTTGTTTGTTTGCTTTATTTAGATAGGGACAGATACAAATAACATAGGTACACTTTAACAGTGATCTGATGCATGTATCAATGTTTTTAGCCAAAGCTAATTTACAACATTTGTCCCTAGAAGGGCTTTTTGGTAAAATGTAATACATGCAATACAATATGTAAACAATGCGATAAGATAAGGGCTTTTTGATAAATGCAATACGAGGATAAAAATAGTAATACAAAAAAAATATATATATATATATATATAAAAAATACAAAAGGTGCGGTATCTTTTGTCTGTCACGCTCTAATGGTTTAAACGGATGCTATTACAGTATCTCATTGATACTAAAAATACTGTTTCCTAAAAGATGATATATGTAAGGGCCAATACTCTCTGAACCTGTTCCTAACACAAAGCACTTTTATGGTTGCTGTCGACTTGCAATACAGAACATGAAATGTAGAGATTATACTTTTTAATCAACAAAACCCCTTTTCCCCTCTCCCTCAAAAGGGATTCCCAGCAGCAAAACCGCATCTACTGGCTCAGTGAGGAGCTCATATTCTCCGTTACAGAACAACTCATTCGACTTGAACAGCCCTCCCTCTGAGTAAGACACAGTCACTGACTAATCATGATTTTTGACATTATTTCCAGGCTTTTATGACCATCATTGCACTTGTGTTTGCAGAGGGAACGTGAAACCCAAGGGCATGGTTTTGCAAAACTCCCTGAGAAGTCCACCTTCTGGTATAGGGATGAATAAGAAGAAAGTCCAAAATGCAGATACTTCAAGGTATGATAGTACAAGTATTGATGTACTGCACTGCTACATTCTTTGGACTGATGACGAATGCATCAACTCCTTAATGGTCCCTATTCAACCACAACTCAGGTCACTGCATCAGTTATAAAAGGTCTATAGTTGTCCATGTTTTAGGCCAGTTTTCCTAAATCTTTTTGGTTGCGGTTTTGTTTTGAATAGCCGACATCGACTCATTCACATCTTGATCTTGTTTATAGGAATGATGTGAAGAAAGAACATGAAAATAATTACTCCACAATAGGCACCAAGTTTTGCCATGAGTGTGGGACCAAGTACCCCGTGGACTGGGCCAAGTTTTGCTGCGAGTGCGGGGTGAAACGAATGTACATTTAAATAGTACAAATGATAGATAGAAAGACTGACTCACTGTAGCTGCGAAAAACACACTAGTGTACTTGTACAAAATCCATTTGTTGTACAAACATTTCACTTGGAATCTGCTTACGTTTCTATAGACTGAACCCATATCACCCTTCTGCTCATTTTATTTTTAATGAAAGTGCAATATGATTGGTTACTGCTACAAAAGGAGTATTATCACAGTTAAAGTTATGATTTAAATGTTTAAATTGACTTTAATTGATCTAGGCCTTAAATTGGGACCATAACACAAAATGCAACCATTCTGATGTTAACAGGGCAATATTTGATTGTAGTGTCATTTATTTATTAAAAAAATAGGTTAAATGTTTCCTATGTTAAATGCATTGACTACAGTTCTTTCTCTGAGCAATCCAGTTTTGTATTTCACTTCGATTTTATACGTTCTTGATCGTTTCTTGTGTTTTTAACCGTATTCAACATCTTGTAGAAATTGTCATTGTTGTATATTTATTAGACATACAATCCATCATATCGGTTCAACCTTGGTTTATTTAATCTCTTTAACATATTCACACATTAACACAACATTCAAAACTTAAAGGCAACTGAAATGTCATGTCACACCCTTCCAGAATGTGCACCATACAACATTCAAAAAGGATTTTACTATGGTATTTTATAGCTTCAGAGTGCTGAACTGCTGTTCAGAGTGAGTAAAGTCAAGGACTGGTGTGTGTTTGTGCTGATCTCAAACTCGTGTGTATCTTGAGCATCACTCTGCACCTTGTTATGCTTGTACTACTGCTGCTCTGATCGCATGTCACAGCTTGTGAATACATGCTATATGGATATGGACTGGTAAAATTGGCTCCTGAATTGAAGTGATCCTAAAAAAATAAAGTGGCAAACAAAGCTCATGTTGTGTCCTGTTTGTTTAATTGATTGACTTAGGGCTGACAATATAACACATTCATTCTGCACAGTTGTCTGTTTATAAGAAAATATAAGAATTTCATCATGCCTCCCATAGTTTCTATTTCCAGTGTTTTTAATGCCTTTTCAATTATTTGCATGCAATAATGATATATCATTGAAAGACTTATCTTAATGTTTGGGCTTTTCTCAACAAATATTGATATATGCAATTTATTCATTAAAGCATGATTAAAATGAATTAATTGATGGCCCATTACATATATTTTAGTTTCTCACTGAACCCAATATTTCCATGCCACTACGGGCATGAAGTTAAGACAGAATATATAAAAATTTAGTCAAGTGTAAATTTGTAATACAATGTAAAACAATTGCTATACATTTTTTTAAACGTTATATATTCACTTCAAAGGCTCTGGAAATTTCAGTAACACAGTGCTGTACCGTTATTTATAAAAAATATATTTGTGTAATATGACAGCAAAGGAAACTGTACAGCTAGTCTATTATATAGGGGAAGTGAACCTAAAAATATTATGTACCATATAAGCCCATCTACGGTTATATATATTTTTTTAAATATAAATAACTTTTAAATAAAGACATCGGTAAATAAAAGGCAACCTGAAAAGATTTGCTTGGTATTTAAAAACAAATTTAAATGAGCTTTTAAAATCGAGGGTTTACAAGGACCTGTTCTATTAATTACCCACGAAACATGGAACCTCATACAAAAAACTCTTAACTGAATTTACTGTTTAGCACTTAACCCACTTACAATGTTTTCATTGTGGGTAATTGTGCATGCTGAGTAAAAACAGTGATCGCCACTGCTCATGCCTGAGATTTTTTTGAATTAGTTCAGGTCCAACAATTACTGACTGAGGCCCTGTGCGTACAGCTACCGAGCCTCTTGGGACACGTATGGGAAATACTTGCCTAAATATTATTTCTAAACTTAAAACATTGTTGTCTTTCCAAGATTTGAAGAAGGTTATTTATGCTTATATCACATTGCGTTTAGATTACTGTAATTCACTATAGTTGGGTACTCCTCAGTCATCTCTTGCTCGCCTTTAGATGGTTTAAAATGCAGATGTAAGGCTGTTGACTATCACTCTTAAAGGGATAGTTCACCCAAAAATGAAAATTCTTTCATCATTTACTCACCCTCAATTTGTTCCAAACCTCTATGTGTTTATTTGTTCTGCTGAACAAAAACGAAGATATTTGGAAGAAAACAGATCTCAATCCCCATTGATTTCCATAGTAGGAAAAAATACATACTATGGTAGTCAATGGGGATTGAGATCTGTTTTCTTCCAAAAATCTTCCTTTGTGTTCAGCAGAACAAATAAACACATAGAGGTTTGGAACAACTTGAGGGTAAGTAAACAATGATAGAATTTTCATTTTTGGGTGAACTATCCCTTTAAGACAAAACAGTACCAAATTAGGGTTCTTATACTTGTAACAAGCAGAACCCTTTTTATAAGGTTCCATTAATAGAGTCTAGCTTTGAAAGTGCATATTTAGGACCTTAATGGTGTTATAAATAACCTTTTCAACAATATTTATTTTCATTTATATTAGTATCTTCATTTTATTAACATTACTATTATTCATATTTGTATATATTATTTATTCATGTAGTTGTTCTAGTCCTCTATCTGCCTGGTCTTATTAGGGCAAAGAAATATGAACATGTCACCCTTATTTGACATATATTTATATATTGACCCTTATCGCTCCATTGGCTCCTAATTCTTTTTAGGATCCAGTTTAAAAATATGTTGTTTTTAAAGCTAAGATGTTATGTTGTTTGAGATAAGCTCCTTCTTATCTCAAAGATCTTCTGACAGGTTTCTATTGTATGTCCCTCGATCCCTTTTAAAAATGAATGGTGATAGAGCATTTTCAGTCGCTGCCCCTCGTTTATGGAATCAACTGCCACTAGACATCCACCTTGCACCTTCTGTTATCATTTTTAAAAAGAGGCTGAAAACCTATCTCTTCTCCCAGGCATTTGAATGTAATTTTAGTATTGTTTTATTGCCTGTCTTATATTTTGTTTTATTCTGTTTTCTATTTAATTTTCTTTACTCTGTTCAGCACTTTGTTAAAATGTGCTATATAAATAAAATGTACTTACTTACTAAAAATAGGGAAGGGGCTCACATGGTTATTTGGCAAATAATAATATATGGAGTTGATAGAGTGCTGATAGATGATCAACCAAAGAAAAGAGACATTTGATGACTTTCAAAAATAAGGTAGAGAGTCATGTTGAAATTGAAACTATTTGTGTTTGGTTATTGTTAAAGCAACACCAAGTAACTTTTCGTCTTCGGTCGCCCTACTGGTTGGAAACTAAATTGTCCATTACCGTTGTCGTAAATAATTTAGCCTACCGTCGCACGCACGCTCGCTGTTTATCCAGCACCGGCTTTAGAATGAACGATGTCCACAGACAAGGTAGTGTTACATGATTTCATGAAAGGATGATGTATTGCGACATCAGAAACGAAGAAAAACGAAATAATGACTATTGTAGCGCTTGACGTAAAGCAGTCGAATTTTTGAAGTTCTTTTTGTGGTCGGGTTACTACCCGAACCCTGAAGTTCCGTAGTGCCAGTAAAAGCGATACAGACCCCGTCAGGCGATGGCAGAAGTGCCTTCCACCCTGTTACGACTTGATGAACCACTGATAAGATTTTGGAAAAATTATTTTAAGGTAAAAAATGTTACATAGTGTTGCTTTAAATAAGTCCTGAAAAAAAACAATCCATACAAAACCATATTTCAATCATGGCAATTCTCTGAATAGTTTTAGCATATTATTGAATATAGCAATGCTAATGTCTTCTGCTTCTGTTGCAGATTTAGGCAGGTGGAGCTGGGTAAGGCGTGGGGTTTTAGAGTTAACTCTGATAGGCCCTACAGCAAACAGTGCCATGCGGTAATGATGTGATTGCTTACAGATTGCATGTAAAGGACCTGATAGCCTGCGCCCTCTAGAGTTTCATGACTGAACTAGATATTTGTATAGTTTGACAAGCTGTTTTTTTAATAGCTAAACTGTTTAATAAAGTGCAATGAGTTTACATAAAAAAGGGTGTTTTTGGAATATACTGTTGGGCTTATATGATACCTTATACGCCCATTCCAGACATTTCTTTGTTTGCAATTAAATAGTTTAATTTGGTCAGTTTATGAGAAAACACAATTGTTTCTATGAGAAATTAACATTTGACTTTTTTGGAAGGCTGTAAGAAAGCATAAAAGATTTGGAGTTGGGTGGGCTGAATAGGGTCACTTCCCCAAGAAGTCTAGAGGCCTAGAAAATTAATATTTGCTTAGTTACAGAAATGTGCAATTAAACTCTGCAAGTTTAATTCGCAGCATCCTCCGTACACATTCAGCAATCGGTGGCAAATATAACAGTCCTGGTCATAAAAAAAGCAATGTCCAAGTTTTAAAACATTTTCACGCACAGTAGTATGTTCATGTTTATGCTTAGCATATTTTTGGCCCATAAAAATGGCATTGGATGGTTTTTTCTTCAGTCAAATACTGAATAGTGTGAATGGCACATGGTGCATCCAGTTCTTCATATTGTGTACATTCAATTGTTTCAATAGAGCTACGAGATGAATGGAGGCCAAGTATTATATACCGGTTTGCTCTGAAGTCTTCCCACGCTCTGAAGAGACTTTGCTGTGTGAGTGATAAGCATTGTATTGTTCATAGTGTCTCTGTAAGTTGGCAAGAATGTCTTTCACTTTGCAAGGCTTCCACTTTCGTATTTGTTGTGTCGGCTCCTCTCTCTGTGTATCCACAAATGAAACAAAAGGGAGGTTTCAGTAATTAAAATGATACATAAGAAAACTGAATGTAGGAAATGGGTTGTTTCAGCTACCTTTCGATGGCACCAACATCTCAAGGACCCATTTATTTCTTGCACAAGTTTGTATAAATCATTTTTCAGCTGTCCATTTGCATGATCTGATTCACTCCCAAATCTCCTCAGTTTTTCATTAACCCTGCATATTCTTCTGTGAATGTTATTTGCCTGTGACCAATTAAGGAAAAACAGCAGATGAGTGAACTCAGAATAATGACAAGAGATGATTGATCGTACATGCAGTGTGGAGGAGAAACTACTTTAACGGCTGTTTAACTAACAAGTTCCATCTGTGTCTAGTGTCTATACCACATGCCTGAACTTTACATTGAGAAGTTCCGGAATGAGTGGGAAAGCCAGGTCGTAACATTTACAAACCAAATGTACAGAATAATTAAGTGAAAGATACACATCAGTGTCACATTTTAGTAAAGGTAACTTTCCTGCCACGTAGAAGAGGCTGTCACGTGTGTCAGTTTGATAAAAAAAAAACAGACTTGCATATGAGGAAACAGATTAGACTTACATTTCTTGGCTCCTTGACTTCCAGACATTTTTTATTGTGCAGTTTGAATATAATTGGTCAATACTGGCCTCCTGAAAAATCAACAAATAAATCAATAACTAATAGTAAAAACACAACACAATAATTTCGCAAGGTGAAGGTCAATGCATCAACTGATCTCTGTTAATGAAATGTATGATTATGAACTGTAAAATATAAAGTAAATATGCCTGGAACCACTCTTTTTTTTACAGTTAATCTACATCAACCTCAGCAGCCAGTTTTTCACTGTAAATATAACAGTTTTTTACAGTATGTATATGCACACACAAGTGGAAATAGACCTATAAGCATGATCTGTTTTAATATATTCATATGGTGCTAGGCTATAGATCTGATAGTAGGTCATTATACTTACAACGTGCTTCAACCGTATTTTAATGATATTGCGGTAATCCTCGGTGATTTGATTTTTATTGTGGCCACTTTCGCAGGAAAAGGCAAGAGGTAGAGTAATAAGCATCAAAACAGAAGTACCAAGGCGATGCTGCGGATACAAACATGCACATGGGTAACCCTACAAAAAAACAGTGTTAGACAGTTTCATTCACCGTATGAGTCGTTGTATATGATTTTACACTAGGGCTACACTATCTAGCGGATCATTTTGACTGACTTTCAGGATTTCCATAAGAATAAGCCCTCAGTGAACATTCGCTTTCGTAATAAACATGCTTTCTTGTAAATCACTTGCGAGTTTCGTTTTGATTGTTGGTTATAATCACCGGGAATCCCCAAGTAACGATAGCTATAAATACAAGCCTTTCCTGTAGTCCGGCTCAAACGCCAGTCGCAGACACTGTGCGCGTGAAGGTAAGAGTAATGCCTTAATATTTTGCTCGTTTCCTCCTCGTGCTCCACTGAGACGGGACTCGGACACTTTGGTCAACGTTTGCTTTGCGTGAACTTACCATTGGTCATTTTTGAGCCATATTCACATTCAGACCGAAGCCGTCACTGCAAACTCGTATCAAAAAGGACAGATGGAAATCCATGTTTTCCCATTTCCTAATGAATTTCCACGTGAATCAAACTGATGGTCAGTTGTTTTTAAAAATGACTCGAATGCTTTCCTCTTCTATCAGTCATTAAAACGCTCATAGTCCAGGCGAATTGAACTTCCGTCACTGGTGGATCTCATCGCTTTCGTTTTCTGTCTGTATGACTGGACTACCTCTTCAAGCCATGCTCCGTGTGAGTTCGGACCGAGCGGAGAGGACGAGTCACCGAAAGGAGGGGCCTTCCCGGTTTCCACATGACGGCTGGTGACAGCTAGAGTCATTCTGGTTTGATCGCATTATATCGTCGGAAGACGTCAAGTGCGTGACTAACACAAGGAGATAGTAGGCTAATTATCTATCAAATAATGTCAAAATAAAACATTTTAATCGCGCACCACATGCAGTGCAATTAAGAAATTCCATTCACTCCTATCACCAAACAAACCATTTATTGTCAGTCAACTACAGGACATAAATCATATTTTCAGAGAGCAAGCTTTTGAGGTTCAATCTTTTGAAATTAAATAAAAGTTTAAAAGTGACACTAATCAGTGGCGGAGTAAGTTATAGGGGTGGCCAAGGGCAAAAAAAAAAAAAAACAGGGGTGGAACCAGTGGCGATGCCAGAAATGTTCAAACGGGTGGGCCTTCATAAAACAGGGTGGGCAAATCGTATGAGTAAAACTGCATGTTAAATAATCAGAACAACAACTGCAGCACAGTTTCAAGTTCAAAGTTACAAAACAGCAAATGACCTAATAAATGAATTTATCAGATAGGCTACTAGCACGTGTCACTAGGCCTACCATTTTAACAAAATCAAGCTGAAATGGAGTTATGAGGTTTTTGAGTGAATTTCGGAGAATGTCATGACACGCTTTGTCATTAACAGCTGCATCTGAGGCAGTAAATAGGTTATAAAGTTTACGGCAGTATTTTTTTTCCAGTCATTTGGCCAAAATCTCATGTTAAGATGAAGTGCTACACGTTGCCAACTTCTCGAAAGGAAAATAAGGGACACGCAAAATATTTGTAGGCTACTGTTCCATACAGTGCATGTCATTTCAGCATCTGCAGTTGTACAAAAGATGTATAAAAGGTTCTCAGACAAACACATTTGGGTCATTTCGTGTGAAAATCAGCCAAATTTCAGACACTTTCCCGGCTCAAATTTTTGGTTTTGTTAAAAAAAAATCCGAAGGAAGAAATCCAAAATATTATGTGATGGATGTATATTTAGGCCTACTGTAATTTACTGTTTTGTAAAATGGGTCAAAATAACAATTTTCACCTGGGATTTGGAGTCAGATTACAGAGGGGTTAAAATGACTTTTTAGAACAGCATAATTATTTTACTTTTACACAGATTGTAAGGTCTATTAGTTAAATTGGTTGACTTTAGCCATCTTTGTTTAATTATGCCAGTGATATTTCAAAAATGGGAAAAATCACTACTTTTTTTTTCTTTGCACAACGTTTGCATGCCTGCAACTCATATTAAAGAAATATTAATATCCTTTTAGATTCTAATTCTTAACACTTTTCTTTTGGTTTCTTAATTTTCAAGAAAGAATATGGAATATAGAATTTTAATGCCTAATATATTGGGTTGTTAATGTGGCTCTGCGTAAATTGGTATGCATTTTAAATGGTCCCACATTTTCCGAAGAACAAATAATGTTGAAACTAGAAATGTATCTTCTTGTTGTTGTTTTTTAACACAACTGAACATTACTGAGTGTCATAAATAGCATTTTCCAAAGTTTGTGTGCCTGTAACTCTAAAAGTATCTTAATATCCTCTTTATTTTCATTCTTGATAAACTTTTCTTTTGTAATCTTCATTTTAAAGTCCTCCATAGGGTATGCCTTTCAGTGTCCGACCTCTTAAGGGAAGCTGCTAATAAACTGGATGAATTAGAACGCATTTTTTTACTTTTACTTTACTTTTACAAAAACAACTTCCAGTTCGAGTATCAGTGGCATGTAGATTCGACCGATGCAGTAAAATGCTAACCAACCAATGGGCAGAAGTTGACCCCCTAAGACAGCCCTCCTCATTTGCATAATGAGGCAGAAATGCATAGAGAAATGTAAAAACTACAGGCAGAAATAAATAGGGTAAAAAAATACAAAGGAAGAATAAAACAGACAAAAATATTATAACATGCACATAAATAAACAAGGTAATTATTACAAAGGTGAATAAATAAAGAGGCTAATTAAGTGATATGTCTCACTGTATAATTTAATTTCTACCTACATTTATTTGTTTATTGTATTTTTTGGGGCAATTAATTGTATGTTTATTTATTTATTGAGCATTTATTTATTTCTGTATTTATTTTTAAATATGGTAGAGCTGGTCCTCCATAGGGTTCTGTAGCGTCTACCTGATTTCATGGGCTCAAATTGACTGAAGAGAGGATGAGAACTATCTGCAAGAAAGAATAGTCCTTGCCTTCTTCTTCGCCCTTTCAGCATAGAGCTGTACTAGTGGCCTCTGTTGTCTGCCAATCCGCTCCTTGCACATAGCAACCTCACGTCATATCCGCAACGAGTAAATACGGCTCGCTCTCTTCCTGTTTGAAGGCGTACATACACAACGTAGACATTTTCCGCCTAATACTAGAAAACAGTACAGCATTATAACACGCATATTCTGTCAGCCCGGGGTTGTTTATTAGCTTAATGTAAGCTAGCAAACTAACGTAAGCCATAAAGTTTGAGATATATACACTGTAACTGATTTCTGTAATTTGAACAGTATTTTACTGTAATATGTACTGTAAGATACTGTAAAATGTTTATACAGTATGTTACTGTAAACCGCAAAGGATTATGGGAAAATATATGGTCACTACTGTAATTCTTCTCTACTGTAAATCAATTTACAGTAGTGAACTAGCCCGCGTAAAACTGACCAATGGCAAGAGAGATTTCTTTTGAATTTTTTTGACTGTATTGGTTGAAGTGGCCGTTAATGTGGACAAAAGATGTAGCCTACCGGTAACTCCAAAAAGGTTAGTACATTATTTCTATTTTATGTAAAACAAAAATTTGCAAATGTTTTCATTTATGTTAACAGCAAACTAACATGATTTGTCTTTTTGTTTTCGTCGGAATGGTTTTGGTGCCTTTTTTTTCCCTGACAGTCGGCCGGATCTCCGTCACGGTGATAATATTAACTGGTAAGTAAGCTAATAAGTTCACCTATATTATCCGAAATATTCTTTAGTTAAAACGATAACAATAACGTTTGTACCTCTGCCTCTTTAACGTAAGCTCGCTAGGCGGAGTCGTCGGTTAGGCTAACGTTAACCGCAACGAACTAACGTGTCGTGGTGAAATACTGAGGTAAAGTGAGATAGACGAAACCCTTGTTTAAGTGAGGTTTTTAAACAAGATTTTCACGTATATGCTTTGATTTATTTTCAGGTTTGTGATCTGTATAATGTCTGCAGTCTGCAACGATGGTGTGTGTTGGAGCCTTTTCATTGCGTTATAACATCAACTGGTAGGTTAACTTCACTTAAATAAGCCGAAGTAAACTTAAACAGAGAATAATAATAACATATGTATGTTCCGTGAACTTCCGTCCCCTATTTATCACAACTTAGCTAGTTAGGGAGATGTAACAACGTTAACAGTGAGCTAAAGTGAAAAAATAAGTTAAAAGGAATAGTGCACCTCAAAAGAAATTCTGTCATAATTGACTTGCCCACAAGTTGTTCTAAACCTGCATGAAGTTCTTTCTTCTGAACATAAAAGAAGATATTTTGAAGAATGTTGGTAATGGAACAGTTTGCTGGTCCCCATTGACTTCTATAATAAATAAATAAAAATACTATGGATGTCAATGGGGACCAGAAACTTGTTTGGTTACTCATGTTTTTTTAAAATATCTTCTTAGGTACACAGCACAAGAAATAAATTAATACAGGTTATGAACAAGTTGAGGCTGAGTAAATGGTAAATGGATATCATTTTAATTTTTTAAGTAAACTAACCGTTTAAGCGACACCATTGTTAATTACATCTTTTGTTTTATTTTCAAGTTTGTGGCCTGAATCATGTCTGCAATGTCGGAGGTGTGTTTTGGAGTCTTTTCTTGTGATTGCCGTCCTAATGGTGATGACATCTACAGGTGGGTAAGATGACATCAACTAAATTAGCAGAATTATGCGTTAGTTTAGCAGGCAAACATAATATAATGTAACTCCCGATGAAACCAACGGAAGGGGAGAAAACGGGTTTACCAGGCAGCAGAGTTAAAGTGCTTTTAAATAATCATTCATCAGTTTCTGTTCTTTATTTTGAATTTGCAGAAGGCCATTCCCTCCGGACTGTACATCACTGCGGACGCTCTCCACTAATATACAGAACAGGTTGACGTTTGAGGAGGAGGAGGAGGAGGAGGAGGAGGAGGAGGAAAGGGTTAGCAATATACCATTATCAATATAGCAAAATTTTGCTAACTAATATTTTAAATGTTGTTTAATTTATTAAAAAAAACTATAAACACCATACAACATCATATCTTACATCATCTTTACCCCTCATGTCGTTGTTGTTAGTAATATGTTTTGTCATTGTATTTTATTTCTGTGAACTATAATAACACTAAAAGGCTGCTGTGACTTTGTCTGTTTCAGGAGAGTCTGTTCTCTAAGCAAAAACATGGATGCTGACTATGAAGAATCATCATCCAGCTACTACAGATAACAGACTCTTCTTCAGCATTAACTGTCCATTTTGTCGAATGCAGAATTAGGTAACCCAAAATATATATATTTTTTACATTACATTTACATTCATGCATTTGGCAGACACTTTTATCCAAAGGAATTACATTGTATTTAAGTTTAAAGGAACACCCTACCGTTTTTTGCAATAGGGTTTTTTCACTGTCTCCTCTATATTTAGATAAGTGGGCAAATGTATTTTTGTCTCAGTGCATGCATTGTCTTAAGGTGCGTTCACACCAAACGCGAATAGAACGTCTGGTGCGAGTGATTTAAATGTTAAGTCAATGTAAAGACGCAATTATGCACCTCTAGAGGTCAATCAACATCAGCCATCTTGCAAACAGACAACCGTCTAGCACTTGCCCCTCCCACAAGAAGCGGATTTCTCCTCTGACGCGCGTCAATTTCGCTTCAAACACTTGCTTTTTACGCGTGTTAACTTAGCTTTGGACATGCGATTGGATTCTAAATGTTCAAGCGTCCAACTAGACGTGGTAGACGAGAATTTTACGCTCTATTCGCGTTTGGCAGCGCCGCCGGATAGCATGTCTGGATAGCATGTCCGCTCCCGACTTTTGGGGAGCTTTTTCACCGTATCCCCCAGAGTGAGATACATACATAACTTTTTTCATCTCTGTGCGTGCCGTAACTCTCTGACGCACCCACCACTAGCCTACAGTAGCTTAGACCAAAGACTGGATGTAAATAGCTCCAGCTAGCATACTAATCCCAATAAGTGACAAAATAACACCCACATTTTCCTATTTACATGTTGTGATTTGTATAGTCACAGCGTGTACAAATAATAAGGTCATATGAGACACTGCCATCTTTTAACCATATAAATACTGGGAACTATATTCTCAGAAGGCGAAGCACTGCTACTTCTGTGGAGTGATTACCGCAGCTCTGAGCAAACTCTCTGCTCCTCACTACAGGGCTTCTCAAGTGCTGCGAGCAAATCACTCCACAGAAGTAGCAGTGCTTCGCCCTCTGAGAATATAGTTCCCAGTATTTATATGGTTAAAATATGGCTGTGTCTCATGTGACCTTATTATTTGTACACTCTGTGACTATACAAATCACAACATGTAAATAGGAAAAGGCTGGCGTTATTTTGTCACTTATTGGGAGCAGTATGCTAGCTGGAGCCGTTTACATCCAGTATTTGTGCTAAGCTAGGCTAGCGGTGGGTGCGTCAGACAGTTACGGCACGCACAGAGATGAAAAAGGTATGTATAGACTTATCTAACTCTGGGGGATACGGTGAATAAGCTAAAGTCCCAAAAAGGCGTGTTCCTTTAAGACTAGGCGATTTCCTAGACAGATATTGACTTGGGACTATATTGCGGTGAATCACAGGCGAACCACTGCTACTTTGGCGCAGAGATATGACGCAACACCTGAAATCCCCCAACTTCCGTCAACATATTGGTGTGAATATTAGTTAACTATTTTTCCTACAGTAGACATAGTGAATGGCGATGAATATGGCGGATTTTGTGAGAGACAAAGAAGATGAGTTCTCAAAAAAGTCGAAGACTATAGGATGGATCAATGCAGAGAAGTCCTCGGTAGCTGAGACACAACTGCGGGCACCTCATCTTGATCTGACACGTTGAGCCTGGTCATCGATGGCAGTACCTTGTCCCACTCGCCACAGCACAGATACTCTATTTCAGTCGGCATAGGCTGGCATATTCCTACACTCACACAACCAGTTAGTGTCGGCTCTCATCCTCACGCCCTCAGGCTGTTGAACAATCGCAAGCTCCTCCTTTTGTCTGCCTTATTTCCAAAGCACGCAGCCCCTCTTCTGAAAACTCTGGTTCGTAGAGTTATGGTTCTGGATCTTGGCTGTCTGAGAAGTCACCCTCTTCGTCTCTCACAAAATCAGCCATGTTTATCGCCATTCACTATGTCTACTGTAGGAAAAATAGCCAGCTAATATTCATGCCGGTATGTTGACGGAAGTTGGGGGATTTCAGGTGTTGCGTGATATCTCTGTGACCAAGTAGCAGTGCTTCGCCTGTGCTCCGTCCCAAGTCAACATCTGCCTAGGAAATCGCCTAGTCTTAATCTGCATTGCTATTTGCACTCGTTGTGAATAGACCCTTTTACTGTTTGTACACATTGATGACGTGGCAACGTATGCGTGCGCAAATTGGCAACGGAAGTATGGCGAGAATCAGCCCATATAAAGTGGCCGCTGCAGACGCGAGCATTTTTTTATTATGTCCTCGCTCCAATCAACACGTTTAATCGCCTGCAGCCACAGGCGCCGCCGGTTCTTCTGAAACGGCCGTGATCCTGTCGGAATCCTATAAAACTTAAGTCCCATGGTGGAATATCGATTAGTGCAACCGTAAACGCAACAACCAGACATTTTGATGCTGGGAAACCGTTTTGATAAACTTTAGGAGTTGCTAACACGTTAGAGCCAGTGGGAAACAACACCACTTCCGTTGCCAAACTATTTGATCACGTGGGCTGTAAAAGGGTCAATACGCAGGCCACAAAAAGTAATTGAGTTTTTTAATCACTTTTACTCCCAACATGCTATCCGGCAACAAAGGGTTCCATTTATTATGCAAAGCTAAGCTAGTGGCGGCACTGCCAGACTAAGACAATGCATGCACTGAGACAAAAATGCGTTTGCTAAATATAGGGGAGACGGTGAAAACCACCTTTTTCAAAAAACGGTGGAATGTTCCTATTATTAAAGGAGAACTCCGGTCAATTTTAACATTGAGCTCATTTTTTGTACATTTGGAGTGCTGTCAGTACAGAGAACAACGACAAAAATCGGTGTTGTTGCCTACACCGTGTTATCCTCTTTTTAAAATTCGCACCCCGTTGACTTAAACGGGGCAAGTTCTAAACCTGCTTTTAGCCTCTTAACATCCTTGATGTGTCATTACAAGTTACCAATGATCGCGCACGCGCGAACTCGACAATAGACTACTGTCGACTTCGACCGAAAACAGGAAGAAAACACAGGTATGTGAGCTGGCTGAATAAACATCATTTTTATTCATATCTTTCACATCTACTGCAGTCAGATTGACCGTGGTCACTCTTAATAACACCACTCACATGGCTGTGCACTTGTAATGACACATCAAGGATGTTAAGAGGCTAAAAGCAGGTTTAGAACTTGCCCCGTTTAAGTCAACAGGGTGCGAATTTTAAAAAAAAGGATAACACGGTGTAGAAAACACTGATTTTTGTCGTTGTTCTCTGTACTGACAGCACTCCAAATGTACAAAAAATGAGCTCAATGTTAAAATTGACCAGAGTTCTCCTTTAAGTTATCCATTCCCTGGAAATCAAACTCATTGTTTCAGCATTCTTGCATCTTTCTCTACTGTTGAAGCTACACAGGAATGTATTGTGAAAGAATGAAGCTTAAATGATTCGAATGTAATAGATTATGAGGTAATTATGTACCATCTCTGTAGGTGCATTCAGAATCAGATGTTTTGCTTTTATCAACATAACATGCATCATTAAGTTTGAGAGTTAGGGCAAATTCTGACAACACCGATCTCAAAATTAATGTATTTTTTTCCCCTTTGTGCTTGCAGGTTCATTCTCAGAATCAACTCTGATGGCACCAAACACTAAAGGCACAGAGCAGATGGAAATCTGGAAAGATCCACACACAAAAAAGCATCAGCCTGAACCTCCTCAGTGTTTCTCATCAGAGAGCTTGTCAACTTTGACTGGCAAAATTACTGAAATGTAACAACACAAACTGACTTTTATGGTATTTTATTATTTTAAGGCCTGTTTTGGTTTTCAGTGCGTGTACGCACGTTTTTGCCATGCTACAGATACAAATGGTCCCCAGGAGATTAGTTCTATGGACTTTGGTGATTTTTGCCTTTTTTTTTTCAGCTATTGAGGTCAAGTAATTTGTAATTTGTACTTCTAAAAACAAAATGTTCAACAATTAAAAATAATATTTTAAGGACAAATGTTCATGAGTTGTTGTAATTTTTGGGGGTGGGGTAAACATGTAAAAAAACAAAAAAAACTCAATACTAATACTGTAAATGACAATACGGTAACAGACAAAATACAGTAAATGGTACAGTATACTGTAATTGAAAATACAGTAAAGATACAGTATACTGTAATTGAAAATACAGTAAAGGTACAGTATACTGTAATTGAAAATACAGTAAAGGTACAGTATACTGTAATTGAAAATACAGTAAAGATACTGTAATTGAAAATACAGTAAAGGTACAGTGTACTGTAAGTGAAAATACAGTAATAATACTGTAAAACATTTTACAGTAAATTACTGGCATCCAGCTGCCAGTAAGTTACTGTAAAATTTACAGCAATCTCTTTACAGTGTAGACTTACCTTCATATCCGTGGATATATTAAGACGCATACATTTTAAAGCCCTTCTCTCTAATTTGCTGGTAGGTGATTTGGAGGAGGACTTACAAAGGCGATGTACGTCCGTTATTGTAAGTTTCGGCAACTCTTGTAAACATCTCATCTCATAGTGTAGAATAGCGCCGGAAAAGACGAGGGCGCATTTCCGGTAAGGAAGTAGTTACATGGCTTGTTGCGTGTGAACAATGGCGCCGTCCTATGCCGACATAGTGCTGCTCTGTTTGTCGATATGTCTGTTAGTGTTGTGTTTTCGAGTGGATTACGTCTTCGGTCAGATAAAATACGAAAGGCTGGCCCTCCTTCACATACGAGATAATATGTTAGACTTTCAACTAAAGTTGGACTCTTATGTTGAAGATGTTTTTGTCGGGTCTACAGACACGGGTTGAGCGGACGTACGGCAACCACAAATCTCAGCGGAAGTCCAGGAAACGGGGCAAAAGAGCTGGCGCTCTGGTCCGGCTCAAACGGCGGAGGCATCGATCTCCACTACCGAGCATTCTGCTCTCTAATGTCCGCTCATTAGTCAACAAATGTGAAGAGCTTGCCATCCTCATCAATAGCAGACGGGTTATAGCAGACTGCTCAATCTTGTTTCTCACCGAAACCTGGCTTAACGCTGGCATTCCCGACTCAGCGGTTAACCAGGACGGCTTCACCCTGCACCGCGCCGACCGCACCGAGGCTTCTCAGAAGGCCAAAGGCGGCGGGGTATGTTTTTATGTGAACGAGAGGTGGTGCACTGACACAACAGTGATCGCACAGGCCTGCTCCCCAGTTCTCGAGGTTCTCACAATAAAATGCAGACCGTTTTACCTACCAAGGGATTTTACCTCTATCATACTGGTCGCTGTTTATATTCCTCCTCAAGCTACTGAGTCTGAGGCAGCCCAACAACTTTTTGCTCACATCATGAGCATCGAAAACTCTTATCCGGATGCTACGGTGTTGATTCTAGGAGACTTTAACCACGTCAACTTGAAGCGGTCGCTGCCCAGGTTTAAACAGCAGATTCGGGTGCCCACCAGAGGGTTGTTTCATAAAAGAAGCTTAGAAAAGCGGGGATTAAGCTCCAAAACCTGACTTGAATTAACCTAACAAATCAGTTGAGGCTTAAGGAGGTTTCATAAAAGGTAATTCAAGTTCACGAAATCTCACTAACTTGAACCAGGTTCTAGATAATTGCGTGTGCACGCGTTTCTGAAGCAGCCCTAGAGGTCGATCGTGGATCAAATCGATCCACCATCAAACAGCGTATATTTTGTGCTGTTTTATGCATTTGTGACATGTGACAAGTGCAAAACTTACATTATACAGTTATATTCTCCATCTGTAAATGTTAGAAAGTCGTGCAAATGTATCCATTTTGCTGCTAATCTTCATATTGAACGAGCGCTGCTGCGCGCATGCGCGCCAAATCCTGCAATAATTCTGACTAAAATATACATTTTGCTTGGAAAATTAATATGCGATATTTTATAACACAAGGATTATCTTCTAATTATAATAATTTATCTTTAGGAAGTTGGATAAGTTGCAGTGAACTTCTAGCTCATTACACTCATATATTTTATACTTCTAATAAAAAAAGAAATTGAACAGAAGTAGCCTAATTCAGGGAAGAATTTTTTTTAAGAAACTATAAATATATAAAGATACAAAATATAGTTTTGGGTATAGGATCTATGCTACGTAATAAAGATGATGTATACTTATTTAGAATGCTGAGAATTACAGCTTTTAATGCAATATTTTTTTTTTGAGAAAGCAAGAATCCCCAGTTTTAAATGAGTGGTTAGATTTGGTTTCTAAAGTACATTATGGAGAGGAGAACATTAAATTAGGAACAAATGTATACATTTTGAAAAGATATGTGCAACTCTAAAATCAAAGAATATTCCATAAAATAAAGGAATATATATTAGCCTACATTAACTACATTTTTATGTAACCTTCCCTTTTATTTCTAGTTATTTGTTATTTTATTTATTTACTTATTTAATATTGAATATTTGATATTTGAATATTACTTCAATAACTATTAGGAATTGTGTCATTATAAGATTTTGATATATGTGAATGTTATATTTTTATTTATTTATTGTTTTATTCATATGTATGTGTTGGTGGGTATTATCACAAAAGAAAAAAAAAAGAAGGAAAAATAAGGAATATTTATTGGGGGAAAATATGATGTCTTTAAAGGAACTGTCCATTTGTATAATTGTGTTAAATGTGTTTGAATTGAAAGACATAATAAAGTACATAATATATATATATATATATATATATATATATATATATATATATTATATATATATATATATATATATATATATATATATATATATATATATATATATATATATATATATATATATATATATATATGCTAAAATATTTGTTAGTTGGACATTATATGTCCCTTATTTAGAATTTTAAACCTACAAGTGTATTTGGGGTAAATCAAATGTAGGCTAATATACTGTCAATTACTAAGCTCAGATTAATCTTACCAGTTAAAATTTATACTGTGCTTTTGTAATTATTTATTTTTTGATTTTGTGATTTTAACTTCTGCTTTAAAAAGATTTTTTTTAGATTGTGTTCTAATGTTCTTCTAATAATCATAAACATGTACTAAAACAAAAACCAGACAAACTGCCAAATAAAACCAGAGAGAAATGTATTCATAAATCTTTAAAACAATCTAATTAAATCTTGGGCACAAAACATTCAGCCAGTAAAAAAACAAAACCTGTAGTATGTATATTGTATTTATCTATCTATATATCTATATCTATAAATACAGTACATATACATATATCTATCAGTGTAGATAAATAATTCTCTGATAATCGAGGCACTCCTTAATTAAAATGTCTTAATTACAAAAATGACATGTCCTAAACGGACAACTAAAACGCCTTATATATGTGTCTATATTGTCTATATTGTAGCCTTATTTAAGTTGATTTTCTGTATACTGTGTATTTATTTTTGGACTAATAGTGCTTAATAAAGTCCAATAATGGTATTAGAGAGTGTCAGTGGTAATATCATTGTGTTCTTGTCGGTCAGTGTTGTGGATCTGTGCAACAACTGAGGCTTAGCCTGACAGTTAGCCTGCCCTGGACCAGGCTAGTTCCCAGCATAAGTTGCCAGGGTAACTGAGTTTGAACTTTTTTAAGTTTGTTTTATGAAACCGAATCTACCAAAAATAAGCCTGACTAACCGAAATAAGCCTGGCTTATACTCTAATCTTGTTTTATGGAACAACCCTCAGGTATGATAAAGTATTGGATCAGTGTTATTGTACTATTACTAATGCTTTTCATGCAGTAGCTTGGGCTCCCTTGGGGCAGTCAGACCATAACACTGTCTTTCTGATCCCTGGCTATCGTCAGAAATTAAAAACTGTAAAAACAAAAACTAAGGTAGTAAAACAATGGTCTCCTCAAGCAATTGACGCACTTAAGGATTGTTTTGAGTCATGTTGTGATCTTAATGAATTTGCTGAGGTGGTTAATGCTTATATTAACTTTGCTGAAAATGTATGTGTGCCTACAAAGTCAGTGACGGTGTACAGCAACAATAAGCCATGGTTTAGCAGAGAGATAAAACAGCTATGGAAAAATAAACATAATGCCTATAAGAGTGGGGATAGAGATCTATATAAAGCGGCTAAATATGACTTTGAGAAAGCTGTTAATAAGGCCAAGGCTGACTACAGGCACAAGCTGGAAAGCAAATTAGAGGCTAAAGACAATAGAGGGTTATGGGAGGGTCTGAGGCAGATTACCTACTATACTATACTATACTAGTACAGCGCGTCAGTGATGAGCCTACACTGCCGGACAGTCTCAATGAGTTTTACTGTCGCTTTGACAGAAACCATGTTGATGAAATCACACAATCGATGAACATCAGTACCCCCAGCCCTCCTTTTGTAATAGAGGAGAATGAGGTTAGGCTTTTACTACGAAAACAGAACTGCAGGAAAGCCGCAGGTCCTGACCTCGTATCCTCTGCTACTATTAAACACTGTGCAGATGAACTGGCCCCAGTCTTCACAGATATATTTAACTGGTCCTTGAGGGAATGCACTGTCCCTCAATGTTTTAAGTCCGCTGTTATAATTCCTGTGCCCAAAAAAAATAATATAAGCTGCCTGAACGACTTCCGACCTGTAGCTCTAACATCTGTTATAACGAAAATCTTTGAAAAAATAGTATGTAAATATCTGTCCAGTGTGGTCAGGCTTGACCCCTTTCAATTTGCCTATAGGGCAAACAGGTCTGTTGAGGACGCTGTATCCCTATGTCTCCATTCCATTCTACAGCACCTGGAGGCCCCAGGGAACTATGCAAAGATTCTTTTAATAGACTACAGCTCCGCTTTTAACACAATCCTCCCGAGCAAACTTTTTCTGAAACTTCAACAAATGGGGGTTCATAATTCCATATGTTACTGGATTTGGGACTTTCTGGTGCAGAGATCACAAGTGGTCAAAATAGGTGGACAAGTGGACATCTCCAATGTCAAGCACATTAGTACTGGAGCACCCCAGGGGTGTGTTTTGTCACCTCTTTTATATTCGTTGTATACAGATGAGTGTACATCACACACTGATTCTGTCAAAATGTATAAATTTGCAGATAATACAACAGTAGTGGGGCTCATTTCTGGGGATGATGATGATGTTGCCTATAGAAAAGAGGTCCTCTCACTGACTGAATGGTGTTCCAACCACAATTTAGAGTTAAATGTCTCTAAAACTAAGGAGCTAGTGGTTGACTTCCGTAGAAGGGGGAAGTTGTCCCAGCCCTTGTACATTAATGGGGAGGCGGTGGAGAGGGTGGACAGTTTTAGGTTTTTAGGCACTACGATATCTTCATCTTTAAAATGGGATGATAACATACTCAACATTACGAAAAAAGCCCATCAGAGGCTTTTTTTCCTTCGCCAGCTGAGGAAATTTGGGGTAGCCTGTAAGGGTATGCTGCAGTTTTTCTATTACTGTCTGGTATGGCAACTCTACTGTTCAGCAGAGGTTGCAGCTAGACAGGATAGTCTACACAGCCTCAAAAATCATTAGCTGCAAACTCAACTCTATCTGTGAGATTTACGAAGCCCGTATTCGTAAAAAAGGCCTAAAGATCCTACAAGATGATACTCACCCGGCCAACTCCCTTTTCTCCATACTTCCATCAGGAAGAAGGTTGAGAGCTATTAAGACAAAAACCTCCCGCTTCCTTAACAGCACATACTGCAGAGCCATTAAATCTCTAAACCGCTCTCAGCCCCTGAACCAGTACCTTATGAAAAAAAGTTTCTCTTAATAAGTCTGCATAATTTGCACTTTTTTAGTAGTGTTTTATTATTATACCATTTTATATATTTTTATGCCAATCATATTAGTGTTATATATTTATTCATTGTAAAGTTGAGATCTGCATTCTGTATCTTTATGCAGATTTTTACCTTACCTTTACCTGACATCAGCCACTATAGTCTCCTGGACTGTCATCCAGGTACATGATGAGTGGCGTGTTCCTTTTATTTCCATCCTATTTTTTTTTTTAAGTGTCATCCCATGTGGGATATTGTTTGTGTATATTTGTTCTATGTTTTTGGTTGTATTTTGTTGAACGAGCACACTGAAGCAAATCCCTAACAACTTGCACCGAGTTGTATGGCAATAAAGTATTGAATCTGGAATCTGGAATACCAGGCTGTGAGATGAAAAGTTAGTAAACTCTCTACCATGGATTTCTACACAAGTTCTAAAATATGCTGACTAACTCCAAGGCCACTAAGTTGTCTTAGAAGAAATAAACGTTGCGAACACTTTTTTAAAAAGGTAGTCTGAATTATCAGCAAAGTTTATGTGTGAATCAAGAATTGAACCTAGATATTTAAACTTCTTCACAATTTCAACTTGTTGACCCACAAGTGAAATTGGCTGGATTGACATATCTGCTTTTGGGCAGATAATTAATTCTTTTGTCTTTGCCACGTTAATTTCTAGTTGGCTAAGATGACACCAATTCTCCAGGGCCTTAATGTGAGCCAGATAGGCAGCGTCATATAACAAATTAGTTTTGTCCAATAGGTCCACTAAGGCCATATCATCAGCATATTTGAACAATCTAAAATGTTCTTCTTTAATCATAAACTTATAAAGAGAAAGAGAGAGAAAAAAAAGAGAGAAGAGCACAGGGGAAAGGACACAGCCTTGGGGGGCGCTTGTCTGAAGTTTAAAATCATTGGTTACCCGTAGGTTGTGAACGACTTTTGCAGATTATGCGAAGTTAATCTACGCATCCACGGTACAATCAGGGCCTCTAAACTGATATTTGACAGTAGAGAGAAACAAAAAAATATTTGCAGCCAACTGTCAAAGTTAGGATTAGTTCTGTTAAACACAGCTCTTTGTTCATCTAGAGTCTGTCGGAAATGCTGCAACTTAATTGCAAGATTACAGCATGTCATGGCAATATTTAAGACCTGGAAAAGAAAAGAGACACTGACCTGTCAAAAGGCTCGATCTGTAATAGTTGATAAATTAAACTTTTACGAAAGGGAGTAGGGCCACAACATCACCTAAATTCAAAATGTTTAATACACACTCTTCTTGTTCGGGCTTCAGTTTGCTAATGCCGGGAATATTCTCCACAACAGAGTGAATTGCATCCGCGTCTCCATATCCGCGGTCGTTTTCGATTTCCCTGACCTAATCTTAAACTCGGCGCTTAGCGACTACGTCACGGCTTTCAGCCCGCCCTCTGTTCGTTGATTGGCCCGGCTGTTTTCAGACTGGAGGAAAACGGAAAGATAGGCCGCTGTCTCAGACTGAGTACAGAAGCGAAATGAAATTTAGCGGAAGTACGAAGTCTGACGTAGTCAGGCTATAAGCCTGGATCAACATCCAGATCAACCAGTCTTGTTAAGAGAATGTGAATCTTCATTGAATTAAAAGCCGAGCTAAAATCCACAAATAAAACCCTGACATATGCTTTGGGATGAGATGTTTTGTAACTGTATTAAGCAGTTTCAGTACAGCAACCTCTGTTATATGCAAACTGAAGTGGATCTAACCTAGAGGCGACAGTCGAAGTTAGATGATTAGCTAAAACTCGTTCCATAGTTTTACAAAATATAGAAGTTATTGCACTGGGCCGGAAGTCATTTGGCATGCTCGCCCTTGGCTTTTTTGCCACAGGCCTAATTATTGAGTACTTCCATAATTTTGGCACTTTACCTATGTCCAAAAGTAATTGGAACAACCTTGCAAAAACTCCTTTTAGTTGAAAAGCACAATCTTTAAGAAAGCATGCTTTTAAACCATTTGGGCCAGTGGTCTTGATGGGCCTTAGTTTACAAAGGCTTGCCATGACATCAGCCTCAGTTATTACTATTGATGATTCTGCAGGGAGATTATTACAAATCGTATCACATTCAGTCTTGCCTTCCACCGTGTCAAATCTACCATAAAGTTATTTAAATCATTAATAAAACTTTTACTTACACAGTTATCATCCTTTTTATTTGGCCTGCCCATTAATCTATTTAATCCCTCCCAAGCCTGTCTTATATCACCAGTTAAGAATTTTCCCTCTATCTTATTTTTATAATAATTTTTTGCTTTAAGAATGTCTCCCCTTAACTGTCTACTTTTCTCACACAGTAAATCTGTATTACCAGAACAAAAGGCAACCTTCTTTTCATTGAGACAGCTTTTCAGCTTTTTCGATACACAAGGCTTGTTATTTTGAAAGATTTTAACAGTTTTAGTCTCAAACACAGTATCTTCACAAAACTTCTGTGAGTATCTGTGAGCTCATGAGCATCATGACAAGACTGAAAAAAATGTCCCAATTGGTTTCTTCAAGGCAGTCCCTTAGTTGCTCTTTACTCCTATCAGACCACACCTGTATTTGCTTAATAATAGGTTTTGTCCTCTTCACTACAGTCTTATATTTGGGCAGAAGATGGATTACATTATGGTCAGATTTCCCAAGGGGTGGTCTACATACTGCTTTGTAGGCGTTGGGAATATTACCATAGCAGTGATCAATAGTCCGGTTTAGACGGGGGGAGCATTCCACATACTGCTGGAGAGTAGGCAAATATTCCAATAAATCACATGAACTAAAATCCCCAAGAATTCAAACAGGTTGATCTGTAGAGCGAGTGAGAGCATCATTATAGCTTTTCGCTATTCTCACCCCTGCTGCCGTGAAATTAGGCCCAGGTATATAGGTGAATATGACCGTAATCTGGCCAAATTCCCGCGGGAGATAAAATGGTTTAAAAGAAATCGTTAAAATCTCAAAGTCTGGCGTGCACACTTCCTCCCGTACACTGTACTGTGTGGCCCAGCTGTTATCAACAAACACACACATACCGCCACCGATGGATTTAAATTAGCAATGCTCATCTCTGTCCGCTCTTATTGTTGTGTATCCTTTTAAATACGGGGTTGGATGGTGAATTTTTAGCCATGTTTCTGTAAGACAGACAAGATTGCTCTGTCTAAACTCGTGTTCAGCTCTCAGCATAAGTTCATCTAATTTGTTGCTTACCGAACGCACGTTTGATAAGGTTATGACGGGTAGGGGAAATCTGTTCCGGCGTTTCTCACACCTCCTCTTGAACCCCGTTTTTTCTTCTCTTTATTCCGCCTTTCCGGCCATCTGTCATGCCGTCTGATTGCGCTACAGTTCACTGGTAGATTTATGGATGAAGACTCAACAGCAAAGCATAGTGACAACAAATCCTCACGTGTATAGATGAGCACTTCTTGTCGATCCGTCCAGCAGTTGTTCCCAGGCACAAATGCCATGCAGCAGACCAGTATCCATAATGATTCGAAGTTCATTACAAGATATGGGGTGGGATAACGTAACCAGCAAGCTTAATCCACTTCAAACAGTAAGAAATGTCCAAAAAAAAGAAAACAAAACTAACTTTAAATCTCCAACAAACAAACAAACAGAACACATGTGGTGAGCACAGGGTCAGCATCAGAGCCGCGACCCCGGAAGTGTGTGACTGATCCTGTAAAATCCGTTTCATACGTCAGACGTTGATATAGGGAACATGCTGAAAGTCGCTGCCGAAAACAAGGCTGTGTTGTTGCAAAGTGACGGACAAGCAGAAGATTATTATTTTTGAAACCGGCGCTGGATAAAAGCTGTGCATGCCAGCCTCCTCCAGTTCTGCAGCTCGAGACACGTAAGTTAGTCCAGCATTTCATGGCTACACATTCCCATGTTGTAAATTTTAAATAAGAGAAGATCTCTATTGCAAATGCAAATCCCTCCATCAACGCAACGTCATTGCCATATTGCCAAAGAGCTGCATGAACACACGACTCGGATCTGAACAGTTGCGATACACAGTGTGGACATCATTTATTTCACATTCCATTCCGAAACAAAGATAATCGTATTTGGACTGACCGTGTGATGTGAATGTAGCCATAGTTAACTACTTTACGTCAACATTTTAGCCATAGTCAACGCTTCGTTTACACATGTGGCTGATGCTGTGCCTCTCTCAACCACAAATGCCTTCTTTCATCCATTTTTTGCACTCTTCTCTTTAACGTTTGGCAGTCTATAGAACTCGAAATGTTTTTATACCGGTGCGACCGATTAGTACAGACCAAAACACGACCATTTTTCAGCAGCAATAATCAGCCAAATATGTAAGTCGGTTCAGTTCAGTGGCATTGTTTACGTTCAGTACCTCCAAAATGTCCGACTTCCGGATTGATGACGCGTCGTGAAAACCCTCTATATTTAATGTGTCCTGTATCGTAGCTACCTGTATGACCTTTGCAGCAAAAAAATCAGTTCGGTATTCAGTGAGATATGATGAACTAAATGTGCTGACAGCTCATGTCACCTGCCATATAGATTACACTTAGCGGAGCGGGTGACCGTTTTAAAATGGCGGCCCCACGGCTCATCCGCGCCAATAGGCAGTAGTGGTCGATAGGGCGTCTATCTATATGATGTCTATTGTGACAATAATGAAGCAAAACTCATTCATGGCTCCCATCATGCATTTGCTGTATAAATAAATAATGAGCTTATGTTCAGAGGTGATCTGTTTGTCACCATTGCTGAGATTCATACGTTAATTCTTGATGTCTGTGTGTGCCTACATAAAATACATAATTTTTAGAAGTTTCCTTTTTTTTGTAATTGATTTGATCATTTGAATTTCATTGAAAAGGCTAAATATGCTGAGGTAAACTTAACTCAGAAATTGGGTTCTCAGGTCAAATGATTGTGAAATAATGATTATGTTAAAACACAACCAACATCATCAGATCACCTTTTCTATTTGTTCATCTGGCTGTTATAACTCATGTACAGCAGCCACACAAAATCTAAAGTTAATTATTATTATTGGTCGAGAGCCAACTAAAACAATATTCCGGTTTTCTCCTTCAGTGATTCTGCGTGTTAACGTCAGGTGTCTTCAATAATGCTCAATCATCACTCAATTATTCACTTAATTATCTCATTAACTTTAACACTGCTTCAGTGTTTATTTAACACTGGGGATTTTGCTGTGTACTTTAATTGGGTTGCTTAAAATGACTTAATTCCATGATGTTGAAGTTACATGAACAAATTATGTTTGTTTAACGTAACCCAGTTATGTGGAACCTGTTGACAAAAAAGTTAAAGCCACATATATATTTTGAGTGCAGTTATGTGGAACCTGCTGACATAAAAAAGTTAATTAAAGCCAACATATCATTTTTTGAGTGCAGCCAAATAGCCGAGTAGGGTATTCCTGCACAACCGGAGGCTGCAGTTTCAGGACCCCAGTTTTAGGACCGCAGTTTCAGGACCCTAGTTTTCTGTTACAGTGCCACCTACCGAACTGGATCACTAAAAACACTCATTTAACCCCTTTCGTAGCAAAGATCACAGACGGCCCCAGATTATTGTTCAATATTCATTATTCGTTAAAACATCACACTCTTAGGTGTATTCACACCAGGAAAGTCCGATAGTTCACTTGCTTTGGTCCGGACCAAATAATTTTTTTTTTCTTTTCTTTTGGTACGGTTCGCTTTCACACTGCTCTTTTTGCAAGTGAACCAAAATTTGTAAACAAAACCACACGTGTGCTAAGGTCGTCCATTCATTGGACAAGGATTCTCAAGTAGGGAAATCAGGAAGTGCAAAAAAGGCTCAGCATGGAGATATTTCGTACTGCAATATTTGAGGAGCTCTTTTCCAAAACGCGATAAATCCATTTCAATAGTTTTCAGGAAAATTACATTTTTTACCTAGACCCACACATCTTGTGAATATTCAATTTATCTTGTTAATAATGTTTTTTTTCCTCAGTCTGAACATGTTGAACAATGATTATTAAATTAAACAACAATATTGTTGATGATAAATTCAAAGTTAATTTTTTTTTCTTCAAAACGCTATAAATCCACACAAAAAATGGTGATGATTTTGCCCACTTAATTAAGTTTTGTTTTGTAGAAAGCCTTTCTTTAAAGTGGATTTCGTTTTGTATAAATTGTATCTTAATTTTAATAATGTTTTCATTAACCAATTGCCTGAATTCAATAAATAAGCAGCAAATAGACAATATAATCATGACATGGAGGCGTCGCCGCCGGCACTTGCATTGCACGTGAGCTGGAGCGCATCTCATCATAAATTAACCGAAATTCAGCGTAGCCTATGCTTCACAGCAGACATGAGAAATTTATCTATATAGAAAGATTGAAATGTCTTTAAACGAAACAATTAAAAACGAAAATAAATAGCCTACTCTCTGATTATGCAATCCATTAGGCCCTACACGCATTTCTCTCTATAGGCGCGTACAGAGATGCTGATCGTCAGTTTCATCTTTGCAGACACTGACACACAGAAAACAGTTGATTAATAATAAATAAAATAAAAAATTCGATTTTCGAACGATATTCGACTTTTGCTCTTTGATCGTCGAATGGCAGAAATTATAATATAGACAGAAACCTTTGGCAGCAACAGCTACCCCCATGTAGGTCTCACTGGCTCATCAAGGCCATCAAAAGTATTATCACCGTTTAAAGCACTCATTTTGAGGAATGAATGAACATAAACAAACCTCTGTTCAGCGCGCCGATGTTGGATTGCGTATAACGCTCACTGAAGTCTGATTTGTCTATAGGATTTATCGCGTTTAGGCTAAAAATAGGTTTGGCGCTAATCGCGGTTTGGAAAAGAACTGCATCTTGCAGTACATTTTAAACAAGGAAATATAGCGATTTGGCATGAAACATTGATGGAGCAGTGAATAGGTTCAGAACACAGCGCAGAAGACGGATAAGGTATAAAGTTTTCATTCATGGAGAGGGGCTATGTTCACAGATTCAAATATGAGATTCTTAATACTGCTAACGAGTGCTGTCAATGTTAACGCTTGCGATAGTTTGTCCAGTTTAACGCAGCATCATCCTTGTATTGTAACTATCGCATTATATGAACTGCAAAAGCTTTGTTTGCATCTATGCACGATTAAACTAAAGAGAACGCTCTGTATGTGAATGTCCTAATGCACACGCATTCATTCATTCCATTCCAATGATGCACACACGACACACAGAAAGACGCGCAACAGTATCGTGTGGCCAGACAGCGCGCCGGAATGGAATGTAGTAGGCTACAACAGATCTTTCTTGCAATTGGGTCGGTTCATGTTCACACCGTAAACGAACCGTACCAGAGTTCGTTTGGAACCGTACCGAGACCACCTCTTCAGCTGGGTCTCGGTTCGGTTGTTTGGTCCGCACCCGAGTTCGATTGTTGTATTCACACCTGCCCAAAAGGTCCGCACCAAGGGGGTAAACGAACTAGAGTTCGATTCAATCGAACCAAACAAGGCAGGTGTGAATACACCCTTACTTATTTGATCTAGACAAACTGAGCATCATTAGAAATATTTAAAACTCCAGCTTCGATAGTTGACCACTGTTTGATAAAACTGGTTTGCAGTGAAATTCATTTGTTAATTTATGACAGGAGTGCAAATTTATTAATCTGTAAAGTTCGTTATTTTGAATGGAAATCATTACACATAAAGCAGTCATTCACGTCTTCTCCGGTTTATTTGTGTCCACATACATACGGCATCGGCCAGGGCTCTTAGTCCAATGGTGCACATATTTGGAGAAATAATGATTTTCATCTTCCACTAAATTATGCGATCTGAAGCTCAAACAGCGAGATCTGTCTATGGATCTATCTCTCCTCTTCCTGATTTGTGTCAGTTCTCTGCGCTCTCTTATTCGCTATAGAGCTGTCAATCATCTCACGTGGTTTAACGTGACATAATCCCGCCCTTCTGCATGACGCGCTGCTGTGTACACTTCCTCATTCTGACCTCCGTGATAACAAAGCTAAGACACATCTCTTCACCTGAAACAAAAAGCTAATAAATGCACGATTTCGAGTATATGTGGTTTGTGTGTGATTTTTGATATTTTCATATGAATAAAGAATGTTTACAGTATTGCTAAACAAGGTGTAGCCATTAGCTACAAATGCTAACGTTATATATAACATATTTCAACATTTTTTTTTACTTAAAACCATTTTAATCCGCGACCGGAATATGATACAAATACTCGATGGTGGTTTAAAGTGAGCTTTAAGTAAAAGTGTAATATTAATATTTTAAATTGTGTCATGTAGCTTGATGCCACTTGCTCTAATCCACCTGCTGTAGGAGCTTTTCTATTCCATAATCTTCTTTGTTAAAAAAAAAAAAAAATAATATATATATATATATATATATATATATATATATATATATATATATATATATATATATATATATATATATATATATATTATTTAAGATAATAGGTACTAGAACTGCGGTCCTGAAACCGCAGCCGCCGCTATATCATCCAGTTCGGTAGGTGGCGCTGTCACAAAAAACTAGGGTCCTGAAACTGCGGTCCTAAAACTGGGGTCCTGAAACTGCAGCCTCCGGTTGTGCAGGAACATACTATTGAAATAGCCTGCGACAAGTTACTTTAATGGAAAATGTTATTCTCTATTTAACATTAGACCTAACTTACAATGGTGCATTTTTTTTTTTTGATAATGTCTTCCCTCAGGTAGATTGCATTTTTTCTTGCATTGCTGAATGTTGGACTAATGAACAAAAATCTTGTTGTTTGCAGTCGCCAAAAAGAGCCGGAATTAAAACACAGACAGTGAAAGAATGGATTTGCCGTTTAGCGCGAGTCCCGATGGCTGTGAAGTGGGAGTGACAGCCGGTAGAGGATTCTGCTGGGTCTTAAAACCTTCGACCTTCGGCTATGTTCGCTAATCAAACAAAGATTTGCCTAAAAGAAATGGTTAATTCTCAATTTAGAGTTTATGTCTGAAAATACGGGACAAACCGCGTCCCGCATGGCTTTCATATGGGACGCTTCATTGATGCCTTAAATACGGGACGATTCTGTATTATACGGGTGCCATTTAAGAGATTATTGGCTGTGACTTGACGACAAATGACAAACTACACTAAGGCACTCTTCTGCTTCTCAAACACATAAAACATTAGTATATTGTTTCTTAAATAAAAGAAAACACTGTACACATTCAAACATTCAAAAAGTTTTTTATTTACCCTAATATTATAAACAAGCAAAGATCTCTCTCCAAACAGCATGGCTGCTCACAAGAAAGGTTGATACAAAGTTTTCAAGTACCAGTAGCCACTGTGCAAAACATTATTAGAAAGTTCAATGAGTTTCACAAGGCTGGCCTCCATGGACAAAGACCAAGAAGGAATCCACTTCTTCAAGACAGGCACATAAAAGCTGGTAATCAATTCTGTGGTCTGACAAGACAAACATTTAGTGGGTTTTGTTTGGTAAAAAGAGAAGCATTCAACCCCAAGAACATTACCCCTACGGTCAAGCATGGTGTTGGAACATAATGCTTTGGGGGTGTTTTTCAGCCAATGAGCCAGGCAACCATGTAAAAGTAAATGTCATCACAAAAAAGAAGACTAGAAAAACTTGACCTGGGGCCACAGTCAGGGGTTCCACCAACTGCTTAAAATGTAGCCTATCATTTATATTATTTAAAATAACTTTTTACATTTAAAAACAAATGTTTTCAAATTCCAAAGCTTGAAGAAGGTTCATATTGGCAATACTGACCTAGTAGCCTTGAGTAAATTAATTTATTTAAGAAAATGATTCATAAAACATAAATATCAGTTGAGCCTATGTTTACTTTCTTCACTGACACAGACGAAAATAAAAATATTATCAGTCAAAGTTTACCTTTAGGAGGGGAAAAAATAGGGTAGGATAAGGAGACTGAGAGAAAAAGAAAGATGGAGATGAGAAGAGAGCAGGTAATGTCAAATAATCTAATGCCCACTTTCATGGTTTTAAAGCTATTTATTATAAAAAATGTGGCCTTCAAAAGTCTTAAATTGCACATATGTAGGTCAGAGAGATCCAAATTTTCTCTGGGAATGCCCCCAAACCCTCCTAACTACCTCACATGTCTGTGGGGGGTGGTAATGTGGGTGAGGCTGTGATGGGGTGGTAATGTGGGCTGGCGTGGCTACAGTGCGAGAGCTGAATTTTTGTCCCAGTCCGCCCCTGACAGTTGCTGTTCTAGCCAGAGCCAGCCCGATCTTATAATACGCACGGACCCCCTCCCCCCCACACCCCCTTCCCCCCAATCCTACCCAGTGCGTAGCATATGCACGCAAAAAAAAAAACATTTTTGGCATATAAATGGCACGAGAAATAACATTCCTGGTATTGATAGCATTTTAGTGAGACTGCATTGCCAGAGCAAGTTAAAAGTTTGAGTTAAAAGTCGAAGGTGAAGTAGGCTATTGTCAAATTTCCATAATTGTGGTTGTGATTTATTTCTGTTAGTTGTCTTCAGCCATTTTTGGTGTGTTAAATTTGTAGTTTTGGACTTCCCATTTTTATGTTTGAATTTACAATAAAAAACAAGGTTGTGTTCCATATTGTGGTGTTCAGCAATTTTAAATTTTGAAAACATTTGTAACAATTTTTATCATAGCATCGTCATCATATCAGTGTAGATGGACCAAAATAAAGGCATTAAAATATCAATTAAATAAGTATTGTGATACTTGCCACAGTGACATTCTTCTCCCAAAAAGTATTGCTATACCACAATACTCAATATGTTGTCCAACGGTGAGTCATTTGTCCCTGTTGCACCAACACAAAATTTAAGGGTTCTCCCACCTGCCAAATCCCACTTCAACCGCTGGCCGCAGTGGACCTTCCAACAAGATTACAATTCAAAATACACAGCAAAAGTGCCCAAGAAATTGTAGTCAGGGAACAATATCAATTTATTGGAGTGGCCAAACCAGTTAATTTGTCAACTTGTGGAGAACCGAAGACCAGAGTGATGGCAAGGAAGCCTTCTAACCTCATTAATCTGGAGATCAATGCAAAAGAGGAGTGTCTAAAATCCCAGTATAAATGTGCAAGAGTCCACCCCGCAAGATTACTGTTATAAACATGAGCCTCGTCCGAAAGGCAAAGGGGGAGGTGTTGCTGTAATTTATAGTAATATTTTCAAAACCACTAAGAAATCTAGTTTTAAATATTCTTCTTTTGAATTGTTGGTGCTTAATGTAAAAATATATAGTGTAAACAATAAATCACGTTTGAGAATTCTACTGGCTACTGTATACAGGCCACCATACAGATTTTATCAAAGAATTTGCTGACTTTCTATCAGAATTGGTATTGGCTGCAGATAAAGTCCTAATTGTTGGTGATTTTAATATACATGTAGATAATGAAAAAGATGCATTGGGATTGGCATTTAAAGACATTGTAAAATCAATTGGAGTTAGACAACACGTGTCAGAAACTACTCATTGTCGTAATCATACTCTAGATCTAATACTATCACATGGAATAGATGTTGATGCCGTTGAAATTCCGCAGCAGTGCGAGGCAAGGCTGCAAAGCCGACTCCATGTTATAAATATGTCCCGGATAGCTTAGAAGAACTTGATATTGCAACAGAAACGTTTAACTCTCTCTTTTCCAGCACTTTAGACACAGTTGCTCCGTTGCGCTTAAAGAAGATTAAAGAAAATAGTCCAACGCTGTGGTACAACGAGCACACTCAGGCCCTTAAGAGAGCAGCCAGAAAAATGGAGCGCAACTGGAAGAAAACAAAACTAGAGGTATTTCAGATTTCATGGAAGGAGAGCTCGATTGCCTTAAAAGCTGCCTTAAAAGAGAGGCCTTAAAAGCTGCTAGATCTGATTATTTTTCAACCCTATTAGAAGAAAATAAACATAATCCTAGGTATTTATTTGAACAAGTGGCTAAACGAACGAAAAAGAAAGCTTCAAGCCCAGAAGTTTCCAAGAAACACAGCAGTAATGAGTTTATGAACTTCTTTACTTATAAGATCTATAATATCAGGGACAAAATTATAACTATGCAACCGTCTACTACAGTATCACATCAGGGAGTTCATTTTAGTCTCCATGAGGAACATTTTGATTAATTTGTTGCTATAGGAGAGGAAGAATTTTGCAAACTTGTTAATTCATCTAAATCGACAACTTGTATGTTAGACCCTATACCGACTAAGCTATTGAAAGAGATGCTTCCAGGGGTCATAGATCCTCTTCTAAATATCATTAATTCGTCTTTGTCTCTAGGATACGTACCAAAAACCTTTAAGCTGGCTATGATTAAACTGCTTGTTAAAAAAACGCAACTTGATCCTACAGAATTAGTCAATTACAGGCCAATCTCGAATCTGCCTTTTCTGTCAAAGATATTAGAAAAAGCTGTATCCTCACAACCGTGTTCCTTTTTAGAAAGAAATAATATCTGCGAGGATTTTCAGTCCGGATTTAGACCGTACCATAGTACTGAGACTGCTCTCATTAGAGTCACAAAAGATTTGCTCTTATCATCCGATCGTGGTTGTATCTCTCTATTAGTGTTACTCGATCTTAGTGATGCATTTGATACTATCGACCACAACATTCTTGTAAATAGACTAGAAAACTATGTTGGCATTAGTGGAATTGCACTAGAATGGTTTAAATCATACTTATCTGACCGTTATCAGTTTTTAGCAGTAAATGAAGAGATGTCTTATCGATCACAAGTTCAGTATGGCGTACCACAAGGCTGAGTACTAGGACCGCTGCTCTTCACTCTGTACATGCTACCATTAGGAGATATCATTATGAAATATGGAATTAGCTTTCACTGTTATGCTGATGATACTCAGCTGTATATTTCTTCAAAACCTAACGAAACTTACCAATTCACAAAATTAACGGAATGCATAGCTGATATAAAAAATTGGATGACCAGTAATTTCCTACTACTACATTCTGAAAAAACAGAGAAAAAACTTCCACACGTAATAACCTAGAATCCTGTTTAACACTTGATGGCTGGTCTGTTAAGTCTTCGTCGTCAGTTAGGAACCTGGGTGTGCTCTTTGATACCAATCTTTCATTTGAAAGTCACGTGTCTAGTATCTGTAAAAACACATTTTTTCCATCTTAAAAATATATATAAACTACGTCATATGCTCTCACTGACAAATGCGGAACAATTAGTTCATGCATTCATGACATCAAGGCTAGATTATTGTAATGCTCTACTGGATAGTTGCCCTGCACGCTTAATAAATAAACTACAGCTAGTTCAAAACGCAGCAGCTAGAGTTCTTACCAGAACCAGGAAGTATGACCATATTAGCCCGGTTCTGTCAACACTGCATTGGCTGCCTATTAAACATCGTATAAATTTTTGAATGTTGCTGATTACTTACAAAGCACTAAATGGTTTAGCTTGCCAGTACTTGAGCAAGCTCTTAACGCATAGTCCTTCACGTCTATTGCAATCTCAAAATTCTGGCCAGTTGATAATACCTAGAATATCAAAATCAACTGCTGGCGGTAGATCCTTTTCCTATTTAGCACCAAAACTTTGGAACAATCTTCCTAAAATGTTCCGGGAAGCAGAAACAGTCTGTCAGTTTAAATCTAGACTAAAAACACATCTCTTTGGCTTAGCATACACATAACACACTATAGACTTCTATAATTCAATGTTAGGCTGCATAGTTTAGATCAGCCGGAACCGGGAACACTTCCCATAATTCCTGATGTACTTTGTACATCATAAGAAGCATGGCGTCTACTGTATGCTAATATTAGTCTCTCTGTTTATCCTTAGGTTTACTGCAAACCGCCATATCCAGGCCATATCCAGATCTGAGGAAGGACCATCACATGGACATGGCGACAACGCATCCCTGAAGTGCCAGCCTCATCAAAACTGTGAAGGCCTCATGGACACCTCAACAACCTCATCTCCACACCGGCGTGATGACTCCGACCTTAACCAGATGAACTGGATAAATATTGTGAAAGTTCTGATCCCATCTGACTTCTGACCTATTATGCTGCCTAAATCATAATCATACACTGTTCGCTCCTTGGCCAAAGGAGGACTGACCCCTGATTGAGCCTGGGTTCTCCCAAGGTTTTTTTCTCCATTCTGTCACCTGATGGAGTTTTGGTTCCTTGCCACTGTTGCCTTTTTCGCCTTTCTTCCCCTTTGTCGCCATTGGCTTTTGGCTTGCTTAGTTGGCGAAATTTAAAGCAGAACTTGGTAACTTTTTTAACTTAATAAAGCTGTCTAGAAATCATTTGGATGGTTAAACAACCTGTTCTGGTGATATTGGTGACTTTCCTAGCTCCCCCCAGTGTTCCCAGGCGGAAAACCAACCTTGCAACATGGGGACTACCGTCCCGGCAAAATGAAAATAGGAAGTCTCGTGAGAAGCGAGACGAGAATGAGAAAGAGCGAGAAACACGAACTGCTTTACGGATTGATAACAGAATACAAAATGTACATGTCAATGTTCTATGATAATGTGTATGATGTATTACCCACCTCGGTAGACAGCTAGTAAAGTTGGCCGGCTCTGATAATAACAAATGCACTTGAGCAGCGGTAGAACGGGGGAGAAGGGTGCCGCAAGTGAGTTCCCCATCGAGGGGAACTCAACTGCGTCATCGTTATGACACTTTGGGGAATGCCCCCAGCGTAGCGCATCTGAAGAATGAATGAAATCTGTCCAATCCTGATTGGTGCTGCGTCATGACGTAGTAGATGACGGCATACCCGGAAGATACAAAGGGACGCCGGCAACAACACATATCAGCTTTTTGCTATTCAGCAAGCGCTCTGTGTTGTCTGAACCAGTTTGTCTTATTTGGTGTTGTTTGTCTCTCTATTTTTGCAAATTAGAAGTGTGTGTTCCCATGCCCTCGTTTTATCACGGCGGGGGACACACACGAGATGTGTGTGTCATGTCTGGGAACGCAGCACGCTCAAGCAGCCCTCGAGGGTGCTGCTTGCGGCCACTGTGAATCTCTTACTATAAGAGTGCTGCGTTCCCGCCTGGCCTTATTTAGTAATGATGGTCAGATGCGCACTCCCCACGGATCAGGTCCCGCATCTGCTGAGGCAATGCGGCGGCTTAGATCGTGGGGCTCGCAGAGAGAGCTCTCAGAGGAGATCGGGACTGCCGAGGCACTTTCCCGATCTTCATCTGAAAGCTGCAGATTCCCCTATCCCCCGTTCGGGAGCCCGCCCGCGGATTCTCCCGTTCGGGATGTAGACCCGGTGTTGCAGCTGTCTGATTCGTAGGAATTGGACGTGCTCAGCATCGCGGAGGAGAATCTGCACGAAGCGCACACACACACACACACACACACAATTTGCAGTAAGATTCTGTGGCTGGGATCTCGCGTCTGCCGAGGCAGCGCATAGGTTTAATGTTGCCTTGCAGTTGCGATACAGAATCCAGTAGCTCAGATCTCGTGTTTGCCGAGGCAGCATGTAGGTTACGAGTCTACTTTGCAGTTTGCTGTGTGAGTACGAGGCATGAACAGTCAGCTCCTGAGGGTGCTTGCTGTGTTCATTGAGAAAAAAACTCGCCGCACACGTGCGTTTCGGGTGTCTCAGCCTCGCGCCTGTTGACTTTCTTCTCGAGAGATGAAAGCCAAAAATATTGTACTAGGCCTACTCGGATCTCGCGTTTGTTTAAAGCAGCGCGTTACGAGTCTGCAATAAAAGGGACACACGCGATCTGATAAATAATACTGTTTAGGTGCGAGGAATTCACAGTCAGCCCCTGAGGGTGCTGGCTGTGTTCATTGAGAAATATCCTGACGCGTACAGCCGTGCGCTGTCAGTTGTTTCAGTCTCGCACCTGTTGACTTTCTTCTCGAGGGATGAAAGCCAAATTATAACAGCTCGAATCTCGCGCTTGCCGAGGCAGCGTGTAGGTTATGAGATCGTATAATTACATATAAAACAGTATTCTGGTGTTTTTGGCTGCATTTATTTCCTACAGCCTACCATTCAGACCGTGTTTCACTTATCCAGTGTTATGACTGCATTTAATTCCGAGGAGTTAAGTAATTAAATATTAATTCAGCCTACCATCTGAAGGAGAGTATCGCTTCTAGAGGTCCCCCTCAAAAAAAATAAAAATAAAACTGAGCTTGGGACTTTAGGCGGTGCTCTTACCCAGAGCCTCCTGAGAAGACGGATCTGAGGACCGTCCTTCGGTCCAGGAAGGCTAAGGGAAAGAGGTCCTAACTTTACAAGACCTCCAAGGGCCCGCCCCCGAGAGACAGCGATTGCGGTCCCATCTCTCGCTGGGCCCTCGGGAAGCTGGCGTCAGTATCCCGCCGTCTCTGACGTTTCGGGACACGCTAGCTTCCAGCGAGCACACACTGGTCTGTCTGCCCCAAAGGCTTGCAGTCAGTCAGTGTTCAGGTTCGCACACTGTGACTCATTGTCGGTCTTCCCCTGCCGGTTCTCCGCTTCAGGGTGCCGTCAAGGACTCGCACAAAACACCGGACACCAGCCCCGAGGGGCTGGTTCCCTCGGCGAATTTTGCAGAGGCATGGCAAAACCTCGCAAACACTTCGCCATGGGTCCTGCGCTCTGTAGAAATCGGGTACAGACTGCAGTTCCAGGTCCGCCCACCAAAGTTCAATGGGGTGGTCTGGACTTCAGTTCACCCAGAGCAGAGTCTGGTGTTGGAACAGGAAGTTCACTCGCTGCTGGAAAAAGGGGCCATGGAGCATGTTCCCCCACCAGTCAGGGAGTCCGGGTTCTACAGCCGGTACTTCATAGTTCCCAAGAAGGATGGAGGGCTGCGTCCATTTTTAGATCTTTGGCATCTGAACCGGTCTCTGAGGAGGTTCAGGTTCAAGATGCTCACTATTTATATTATCGTGAGTCAAAACCAATCCGAGGATTGGTTTGTCATGATAGATCTAAAAGACGCCTATTTTCACGTCTCCATCCTTCCATCTCACAGGAGGTTCCTGAGGTTTGCTTTCGGGGGCGAAGCTTACCAATATCGGGTTCTTCCATTCGGGCCTGGGGCTGAGACTCAACACAAAGAAGAGTGTGTTGACGCCCTCCCAGAGGACTACATTCCTGGGGGTTATATGGGACTCCAGTGGTTCATGTGTTGTCGACGATGCGGGCACAAATGTCTCCCGCCCGCGTGGAGTCCATATGGGTGATGGTCTCCAGAGCAAAGCTAGGCCACAACCTCACTGTGAAGCAGTTTCAGAGACTGCTGGGGCTCATGGCAGCTCATGGCAGCAGCGTCCAGTGTCATACCTTTTGGCCTGCTACACATGAGACCCCTACAGTGGTGGTTGAGAGCCAAGGGGTTTTCCCCGAGGGGAAATCCATTCCGTATGATCAGGGTAACGCACAGATGCCTTCGTTCTCTCGTCATATGGAGGAAACCTTGGTTCCTGTCCCAGGGACCGGTGCTGGGAGCATCATGTTGCCGGAAGACCGTTTCAACAGATGCCTCCCTCACTGGTTGGGGCGCGGTCATGGACGGCCGCTTTGCGAGAGGTCTGTGGGAGACCCAGCATTCTTCCTGGCACATCAATTGCCTGGAAATGCTGGCGGTCTACAAAGCTCTGAGGAGTTTTTTCCCGGACCTCCGTGGCCACCATGTCCTGATACGCTCGGACAATGTCGGTAGTCGCATATCTGAATCACCAGGGGGGTCTGAGGTCGCGCCCTCTATGCAGACTGGCACACCAGATCCTTCTGTGGTCCCAGGGGAAACTGTCGTCTCTCAGAGCGATGTATGTCCCCAGGGATCAAAATCAAGGGGCAGACGTCCTGTCGAGGCAGGGGCTGAGGCCCGGGGAGTGGCGACTCCACCCCGAGGTGGTGGAGGCCATGTGCGTGAGATTCGGCCCAGTGGAAGTGGATCTGTTCGCGTCTCAAGAGACGTCCCACTGTCCACTGTGGTTCTCTCTCAGGTATCCAGCTCCGTTGGGGCTGGATGCTATGACGCAGACGTGGCCGAGGCTGCGGCTGTATGCATTTCCCCCGATCGCTCTGCTCCCGGTAGTCTTGGAGCGGGTCCGTCGGGAGGGGATCAGCCTACTTTTAGTAGCACCCCACTGGCCGACCCGGATATGGATCTCCGACATTGTAGCACTGCTAGACGGCCTCCCGTGGCAGGTCCCTCTGAGGAGGGATCTGCTGTCTCAGGCAGGGGGCACAATATTTCACCCTCGGCCGGAGCTGTGGAACCTCTGGGTCTGGCCCCTGAGGGGGCTCGGTTCTCAGAGGCTGGCCTGTCAGCAGGTGTTGTCGAGACCCTACTCAGCTCCAGGGCTCCTTCCACCAGGAGACTGTACAGCCTGAAGTGGAATGTGTTTTCCACTTGGTGTAGAGAGCGTGAGGTGGACCCATTTAACTGCCCAGTGGCTTCAGTGCTGGAGTTCCTCCAAGATCGTTTCTCCGCCGGTCTTTCCCCATCCACACTTAAGGTGTATGTGGCTGCCATTGCGGCTTTCCACTCACCTATAGGTGCTGGGCCTTTGGGAAAACACCTTATGGTTGTACGTTTCCTCCGTGGGGCTCGGAGGATTAGGCCTGCGGCTCACTCCAGAGTTCCAACTTGGGACCTGGCGGTGGTTCTTGAAGGGTTGGCTGAGGCCCCCTTTGAACCACTGGAGTCGGCTGAGGCAAAGAACCTGACCTTCAAGGTGGCTTTTCTCCTTCCCATCACTTCTCTGAGGAGAGTGGGGGATCTCCAGGCCTTGGCTATATCACCAACCTGCCTGGAGTTTGCCCCTGGCGGAGTTTAGGCCATCTTGCATCCTACACCGGGATATGTGCCCAAGGTGCCGTCTAGTGCGGCACGGTCAGTGGTTCTTCAGGCCTTCCATCCTCCACCTCATGGGATGGCGGAAGAGGGGAGACTTCACCTGCTCTGCCCAGTCAGAGCCCTAAGGGTTTACTTGGAGAAGTCTTCTCAGTGGAGGAAGTCAGACCAGTTGTTGGTGTGCTTTGGTTCACCCAAGAAGGGGCTGCCTGCATCTAAACAGACAATCAGCAATTGGATTGTCCGGGCTATAGCCACGGCTTATCAGGTGCGCAATTTGCCTTCACCTATGGCCGTGAGGGCACATTCCACCAGGAGCATGGCCTCCTCGGTGGCCCTCCTTTCTGGCGTCTCGCTTAAATAAATATTGCATAAATATTAATTATAAATCATAAAAGTATTTCAAAACACCAAAAAAAGAAAAGAAAAAATATTATAAAAAACAAGTAAAAAAATTGATGATTTTTTTATATATATATATATTAATCCCACCCTTCGAAGGTCCTGAGTTTGACTGTTAAATGAAGGACCCTAGACGGTTAAATTATTCACTGTAAAAAGTGCTACACCCACAAAGTAGGTTTTATATACTTTAAATAGTTGTAATCTAGCTTATTTTATTAGTTTTTTACTAAAAAGTATCAATAATACTTCCTCTTTACTTAAAATATAGAAGTTTTTATATAACCATATATTTTGAATAAAACCAATGCAATTTATTTAGGTAGTTATTTGTATGTGGTTATTGTGTATGTTGTGGCAAAAACTTCTGTTAAACATCATCACTGCGTAAGAGACACTCAGAGTCAAATTAATAAAAAGAGAAATGTTTATTCTTGCAAGAAGGCCCAGTCGCCATCACAGCCGTTACATTCTGTGAAGTGAGTGGCGCGCACCAGGAAGACATGAGACAGCTTTTATACTCTTTTCAAGGTTCCTTCTCACCCGCTGTACTTTTCCCCCACTCAGATAAGGTCCCCACTGCTGTTCAGTTTCTACTTAAGGACACAAACTGGTACTGGAATAAACCAGCCAAATCCGACCATTCCTAAGGTCAAGATGTCCTGTCCCATATATTCCTGAAACGTCACGCACAAGCACGTACACACATATACTTTCCCAGACAGCATTTACATCTGTGCCAGGTCCGTTTTCGAATCAGTAGATTCGCGCAGCAGTCGCACTCAATATGCAGATCTGCACCAACTCTGCGCCAGACTTGTCTGGAGCTTCGACTGTGACAGTCCGTCCGGCGGGTGCGGCGCCGATCCGGGACAGCTGCGCAGACCATACGCGCCACAAATGAATTGAGTCCGCCCGGCGGGTGTGGACCAGATCCGCGCGAGCTGCGCAGACCAGACACGCGGGCGCCACCCCGCATAAACCCGCTGACAAGAGTGAAGATGAAGACTGCAGGCTGCACCGTCTTTGCTTATTGGTAAGTGCATTATTCAAGTATAATTTAGTATGTAAGTTACATTATACAAGTAACTGGTGTATGTCATGTTAGTCTGTTACATAATTAGCGTGCTATATTAAAAATAAAAGTTTACAAACGAAACACTGACATTCTGACAACCCGACGTGTCATAAGCTGGGTAGTATAGCAGGCGGTTAGCTGGTAGTATAGGTTCTTTTAAACACCCACAACTAATGCGAACATAGGCTTTAAGGCTGAATCGGTGATATTTGCTTATTATTCACCAAAATTGCTGAATATCGTGTCCATTGTGTGTTAGCTGCAAAATCGTATAACGTTAGCCATAGTGCTAACGCTAACGTCACCAGCGGTGACCGCAGCTAAGTTACTGCAACACTAACAAATAATGACTTCTCACGTCCAAATACATTCAACTAGTTTGACGTCAGTACCATATCAATTCTCACTGTATTATACCGGCTGTAGAGTGCGACACGTTAGCTATCAAACTACCTGCATATACTGTTGCTTACCTCGAGTCCAGTTCATGTTACAAAAATAGATAAACCATATTACCCGTCTTCTAAGCCACTGCGATGTGCTTATTTTATTAATTTGTTAAACAAGCTGTTTGTAAAATTATTTTTTCAAGAAATAATTACAGAGGGATTTATGGATATCTACTTTTGTTATCCTGTAAATCAGAATACTGTCTATGAATATGTTGCCCATAACTCTCTATCATTTATCAATCTTTTACTTCTCACTAATTTAGTCTTTTGTTTCCACAGGTGGGAATGCTGGCCTCCATCGGTGGAAGAGATACCAAAAACATCATAACCAACCAAGGCCATTATTGTAAGTATTATATATAGATGCCTTTCACTTTACTTAATCACCATCACCACTCACTACTCTATGAAGGTAAAAGAGTTTAAAAACTCAAGAGCACGTAGATGTGAATTTGAGAACTTGTACAATAATATTCATACTTGTACGTGAACATTTACACTCACAGCTCCAATGTGAAAACCTGTAAAATTAAAATCTGAAGTCGAATGTTGAAATTTGCACTCGCAGACAAAAGTCACAAACCTGTATTCTGAATTTGAACAAGTGTTCACAAATGTGTAAAATGCCATTCACAGAAATACAATGACAGACACAAACTTATTTTTCAACATTCAACTTCAGATTTTAATTTTACAGGTTTTCACATTGGAGCTGTGACTGTAAATGTTCACGTACAAGTATGAATATTTATTGTACAAGTTCTCAAATTCACATCTACCTGTACGTGCTCTCGAGTTTTGATACTCTTTTACCTTAAAGTGTAAATTGCAGGTAAAAATTGTCACGAAGATAATGCAATGTGCTTACTAAATATAAAGATAAGAACCGCCCACCATTGTTTTTTTTAATATTTTTTATACCAAATGCTGAATATAATGAAAAGTTGGTTCGTTTTACAGTGCTTTTAAGCACGCCCCCTCCTTCCACTAGGCTGGGCGTGATGTCATAACAGGGACTCCAAGCTTCTATGGTCTATGCTCCAAGCCTAGAGTTACGTTATGGAGGAGACCTAGCTAGCGAAAATGGTTAACTATTGTGCTTGTGCGGGATGTACGAATACACCAAAAACGGGGGAGAGGCTCCACAAGTTTCCCAAGGACAAACGGCTGATTCGTGCCTGTAAGTGTTAGCATAACTTACCCGAGGTAGAGCTTAGATCGGCCCAAAACATCAAGCAAGACCCTAACGTTACCCGAGCCCGCTGTGTCCGAGTCCGGCCCGACACATAAACTGTAATTATGAGCCCAAGCCCGGTTTTAAACCCGACTATTTTTGAATACGTGTGTCGTTATAACTGACGTGCTCAATTACTTTCTCCCGACCGCAACATTCATGTTTTGTCCCGCTCCCGCCCGCAAAAATACTTTTTTTCTGTACGTTACCTCCAAATACTTTCAAGTTAGCCTACGTGTTAGCCCACCATACACATCAGCATACGTGCTCCTGATCAATTGTTTGTTATTAAAGCATTAACACACAAACCACTGTTATAACATAAAAGCAAGCGGGCTACTGCGTGCATGGTTTGGCATGAAGCTGACATAGATTCATCGCGATCTCACACATCTCTGTTATTATCAATGAAGCTTTCATAATATATAACGATACACTATGTTTGTTATAATTAGAGGATTTGCCAGCATACAGAATTCAGCACTGAACAAAAAGTCTGTTTTGAGCGGTGAGGGGAGTCCATCGTAAATGCTTCTGATTGGCTATTATTGCGTTCAAGAAATCAACACATATGGCCGTGATTGGCTACATCGCTCCTCGCTGCTGACATGTTAGAAATAGAAACTCTGCCAGTAAACCGTTTCTATTTTGTTTTAGATGTTCTTATTGATTTTCTGCAACAGATGAATAAAATTGTATTAGTTTTTACGTTTTATTCAGATATTTCTAGTTTGCGGGAGTCCCGCAAATCGTTTTATTCTCCCTCAAACAGCACACACAGAGTGAGTGCATTACTGCCCGCAGCTCCCTGTTATGACATCATCACCCAGTTACGGTAAAAAACACGCTACCTTTAAAGAAACCCCAATAAATGTTATTTTAACGCATTTTAAGACAGAAATTTTTAATTATATACATATTGGGCACTTTAATGTACACATTAATCGGTTGTGGTGGTTAACCTGCAATTTACACTTTAATACTACTCACTCCACACCACTTTAGTCACATTTATTATTATTTATTTGTGCAAGCATTTTACTAAAATGTCATGTAATAAAGAATCTTTGAATATTGAATCTAATATTTACTCTTTGTTTCTTTGCTTTGTGTGCTTTTTGTATGTCTTACAGGAGCAGTGAGGAAGAATCGCATGTCTTTAACAACTTGTGAGCAATGAGTTTAAAATAAAAGTTTTTTGAAAATTACAAATTGTGTGGGTGTTTGTGCCTTAATTGTCTGATAGCCTAAATATGAATCACAGACCAGGGCCAGATGAGCCCCAGATGTAAAATATGAGTCACGGATCAGGGCCAGATGAGCCCCAGATGTAAAATATGAGTCACGGATCTGGGCCAGATGAGCCCCAGATGTAAAATATGAGTCACGGATCTGGGCCAGATCTGCACCACATGTTATGGCATTAATAACTGTACTGGGCCAGTGCTGGCCCAGATCTGTCTCTGATCTGTAATTCCAACCTGTTCCGGTATTGGGCCGTTGGAAAGAATGAGCCCGGCCCAGGTCCGTTTAGCGGATCTGCGCCAAATGCTAATGAAGACCTGGCCCAAATCTGGCCCAAATACATTTTGCTGTCTGGGTTTACACATTGAATAGATTAGGAATAAATGACTATTAAAATTTCTACAACATGTACAATAAATGTTATAAAAGTGAGTTGACATGCACTATTTTATTTGAGCAGCTGTCGATGTGGCACGTGCGTTCACCAAACGCAATTATTTTAATTTTATTTTAATTTTATTTTAAATTGGAATCCCGCTTTTTCATTGGTGCGGACTTTCCCAGGCAGATGCAGTATCTTCCTCGGCACTTCAACGGTTTCATCGCTGCAGCGGATCTGAATAACAAGGTAAGTTGTCCAGCAAATTTAGCCAAATGACTGGTGATGTAAAGTCACGCAAAATCGCTTACTCCAGGGAGCTGAGGTTAGGTTTGCATTGTACTGTAAGCTATCCTACATAGGCAAGCTAATGGTTGCACAGTGCTAGGGAGGGAGTGTGGTCGATCGGCTGACAGACAACAGCGGTTGAAATTAAATTAGTGCAGTTGGCCTTTTCGTGCCTACAATGTGTTTTAGTTTTAATGCTTATTTCTAGCAGCACCTGCTAACATTATCGCCACTGTAACAACATTTAGAATGGACGTGTTTAAAAACGCAGATATGTAGGCAATACTTAGTTGCACAAAATGCCCTCAGTTATATTTTTAGATTGCAAAGATTAAATTTCGGGATAATATACGATCGAAACGGTCGCAATTTTCAAGCCTTCAGGCAATAGAACGGGCAAATAAAGGAAAGTAAGATGGTGTTTTATGGACAGCAGGCAAAACAAGGTAGACATGTGTCTTTGACAGGACTCTGCAATCAGAGATTATGTACTTTTGCATTACTAAAGCAGATGCACAGATTACACTGCAGAGCATGTTAGTCTGTCTGATTTTAGAGATTGTATCCACGTTTTTTTAATGCTGCATAGTCAGAGTGACAGAGTTTTGGTTGGAAAAAAACTAAAATTATTTCTAACCCATTACTTAAACTACATTTACCACTGTTTTTTGTACCTTATTCTAACATGCATTTTCCTGGTCTTTAGATACCCAAGTGCTTTTGTTACCTGGGGTCTTCAAGCTTCACATCCAGGTAAGAAAAACTTAAGAATTTATACAATTACAGCTATAGCCTAACTATTCACAGGTGAAACATAGGTAAAATTGCAAACAATAGTGTGGGCTCCATACAATTACATTTCTTTTGACGTTTTTATGTACCAACCACCAATAAAAAGGCAGATATGA
>CM070840.1:14189231-14207063 GCA_036326025.1 Chrosomus eos
GAAATAGTCAAATTGTCCTCCTCCTATCCTTGATATTCTTGATGCTGCTCTGCTGCACTCCATTACACACCGCTCTGTTTGTTGTTAGGATGACAGAAAGTTTTAAAAAGTTATATTTTCAGACTGGTCTCCCTCAGCGGTCTTACAGCTCTCGTCAATGTCAACATGATTGAGATGGAAAATTAAATCAAAGGTGGCGAACCTTACTGTTCACAGAAGACAAGTATGAACTCCAACATACCGCTTAAAATTTAACTGTGAAAGAGAGCATGATAAGATGCATGTATAGCTTTAATAACGAGTAAAACAGTAGACATGCTAAAGACCGCCAGCAAACTACATAGCTTTTTTTCTGACCCAGCTCTGGTCCACACAACCCCTTTTCCCTCGGCCCACATACCGCAAAGAATGACGGTCCTGGAGTGTCCCAGATCTGGATTAAGACAAGGACCACACATGGCCCAGCTCTGACTGACATGCCATTGCCGACAGGAGGCCAGCATGAGGTCACATTCGGGGTAAGATCCAATTACTTATCTTTATCATCAAATTTTGTTCTTTTGAATTTAATTTCCATTTACATGAATCATGTAATTCATACCAAAAAGTGAATGTGTGCATATTTTATAGCAAATAATGCATATTATCTCCAAATAGTTTAAATGGATTACTTGTTAACTATGCAACGTATTTTTATTTATTCCCTTAAATCCATTTTAATCTTTTAATTCCTTTATAAAAAAATTAAACTTTAAACTTTCAAGACATGGTATAGGGCTCTTATATTCCAAATTTATATAGACAAACTGAAATCGCCTAAATTCAGATATATTTATGTACCATGCATGGTTATCATTATCAATTATGTTTTGCAATGCAGGACACACTATGAATAAAGCACCCAGTGATATAATGTTACTGGACATAATTTTATTTTACAACTGTACTCTAAACCCCATATAAATCATAATGAGTTCAGTTCAGTAGTAAAATGTAATACATATCAGAGATGTTGCCAGCCACATACATAAATATATTCAACCGTTCCTGTTTGCTGCCCCGGGACACTGTCTGTGACAACTTATTGCATGGGTCATTTGGCAACTACAAATATACTGCAATTCAAACCTTTGGAAAAAAATCTTTCTTTCTAGTCATATGCAGCAAAAAATATTTTGGTGCTTGGATTCCAGCCAAGTAAGACTGCAAAACCATTATGCATTTGGAAGATACTGTCTATCTGGAGTGTTTAATTTCTTATGAATTCACATCATTAATTATCCATGTGGTCGTTGCAAAAATTATTTAATAAAAGCTAAGGCAGTTTGATCAGACTTAACCGAAACAATTTTTCAAAAATACAATATGGTTTTAATATTATTTTGATATGAAGATCTCAATTATGCATATTTATGATGGAGACATTTTGATCCAAATCTTAAATTGTGTACAAGAAGTGATCAGAATACTCAATACTTCATTAAATTTGAGAAATGATCCCACAAAAGCCAGTGAGCCATTCAGAATTTGTTCATTTATATTATATAAGACATGGACAAAGTTTGTCAAATGTTAAAATTGAGTTTCAAGTCCAACGGATATGATTTCTTTTGTGACTGATGGTTCCAATTTACCTCCATCTAATGTCAGACATTAAATTTGGAGTGATACATATAATTTAGTTACAGAAAAGGGCTTGGATCCTTTGGTGAAGTGTGACAGACACTAAATTGTCAGATGTTCTGTAAAGAGTTGCTCTTTCTCCTGTCATTTGAAATCGAGGCCTGAAATTAGAGCTTCTTTATTAATTCTGTGAATGACCTATATTAAAGTTCGCTAGGAAAAACTACAATATGAATCTATGTGAAGTTGTCTCAACCAACCATCTTAGATGTGTTATTTTTAGACAGTTTCATCATCATGAACACAATAAGACAAATGGTGGCTGGGGTCATAAGAAATATGACAATCTATGCCATGTATAATCTACAAAACACCCACATGTGTAGAAGGGATAATGAATCAAAAGCAAAAACAAAACTACACTACCATTCAAAAATGTTTTTAACTGTCTCTTATGCTCACAAAGGCTGCATTTATTTGATTATTATATTGATTGGATATTTTTGTTATTTATTTCTGTGAGGGCAAAGCTGAATTTTCAGCAGTGTTCAGTGTCACATGATCCTTCAGAAATACTTACTGATTTAGTGCTCAAGAAAATGTTCTTCTTATTACCAATAACAGTTGCACTGCGTAATATTTTAATATTGTTTCCCTGGAATATTTTTTTGGGGGATGAATAGAGTTCTAAAAAACAGTGTTGATTTAAAATAGAAATATTTTGTAACATTACTGTCTCTTTTGATAAATTTAATGCATCCTTTACAAAATAAATATCTTTTGAATGGTGGTATTTAGTAAAGTGAAGTTACACCTGACTGGAATGGAGACACATGGCTCTAATGGCATTTGTGTTTGACTGATATTACAAGATGAAGAAAACTAATTTTGCACATTTTGCATATTAACCAGAAAACATGGTCATAAACTGTTGCTGACTGGCAGGAATTCATTTAGGTTTTGCTGATTGACTGAATTAGCTGGTTGGCTAGGCCTGCAAGGCCCATTTTCAGCCAAACGCAAAAAAGATCAAAACATAATTTGCACTTTTCAATGGAGTTTTACTTTTATTCAAGTTTTCCAGCTTTGTTCTAATAGTGAATTACTATCATTATCACTCTGTAGAACTTTAATGCTTGGTTGTTTTGTGCCAAACCACCACCACCACCCAAAAAAATAGCCTAATTAACTGGTAACACAAGGTTAAAGGTATAAAATGGCACAAATTAAACATGCAAATCTGCACAGTTTTTTTTGTCCACATGAAAGATCTATTTTAATCGACACAACAGTATGTCATATTGAATAGACTGCTTTTCTGTCCTTCCCAGACATGTTTTTGTTTGTGCCAAATTAAATATGGTGTACAGTCTGACAAAGGTCGACCCAACACCATCCATATGAGCTTCTAATTTGAGCAGCCCTGCTGACCTGTTTGTGCCATTCACACAGCGGTGCGCTTGCTGAACTGTGCCGTGATCATGAGACTGTGTGATTGAGGTTAGCGAGGGAGGATCACGTCTTGGCTGGCACCAAAGGAAGGGCGATCTCTGTAGCAGGTGGGCGCGAGGACACCCTGCTGCAATCTGCCTGTGGTTGCAGTAATTGGTCTAATCACTGTTCCATCTCATTTTCAGTGCACATGGACTAAAATAACAAAGTTAGAAAATTAGCACAGCTAGAAAATCATCTAATTCTCAGTGTGATCTGAGTTTTGCGAGAAAAGTTGGGGTGGGAGATTATTTTACAAGGGTGGCGTACAAACGTAAGTGCCATTTCAGCAATAGTTGTGCCATTTATCACGGCAAGATTGTGTCTAATCTGTTTGTTACAGACAACTGTCACAAACTCATGCTGGGAATATATAAAAGAGGCTCTCGTGGTACTCCGCAATAAGCCATTCTTGATAACGGGTGACTCTCATCAGCAATGCAATCATAAGCAGCGGTAATTAGCAGCTGTGAGAGACAGCAAATCTTAAATTAATTCCCCTGATTATCACATTGATTAGTTCATTTCGTTGGTGCATGATAGCGTAAGAAAACTCAAGTTAGTTATGAAAGTATAAAAGCAATGCTAAAATCGAGTGCTCATAAAGCTTCAGATGTTACAATGCATTTCATAAAAAATATTTCAGATATGTCATACATACATACATACATACTGTACATACTCACAGAATTCAATTAAAATTCCACTTCCATTTCGATTCAAATTTAAAATTGAACTTGTTGTGGACTGTGGAGGTGTGGCCAATTCAATTCAAATTCCAACTTATGAATGTAAAGGAATAGGAATTTTGCACAACCTCAGCTATACCAACTTGCTAAAAGGCACCAACACAGGTAAGCAAAATCCCCCTGAAAGACACAGATGAGAAGACATGGATTTGCGAGGGAAAACAAGTATTGAGGTTGAGGATAGGTTGAGGACGCTATTGGTGTGTGAGGCCATCAAGGCTCTATAGTCAGCAGCGACTTTAGAGAGTATAATCTGTTTTTCCTCACCCGTGACAAACGGGGATAAGGCTCAATATTATCTCCAAGGTCAACCTGATCCTGGCACTGAAAAGACGTGCCCAACCGGAGGAGCCCGACTCGCCTCTATATCCCTTTCTCTTCCTTATCACCGTCTAAACACACTTGTTTAAACAAAAGAGAGACCGAAAATGCCCACATTCCCTTTCTCTCATGCTCTCTTTACCACATCAGTGCCGCAACACAGATAACTTAAGATATAACCACCAGCAACACATTTCAACAACAATAACTATATCTTTTATGCATTCTCTTCTGTGCAAAGGTTAGATTATACAGCTATTAGAGAATTTAAAAGGGCATTGTTGGAGCTATTTGTAACCGTACAATTAAAGGGCAAAGGTCAAAGTAATTTTTTTACTGAAATTGAAAGTATCTCTCATCAAAGGTGACAAAAGTGTCAATTAATGCACAATGACACATACATACGAAAAAAAATGGTTCAAGCACAAAAAACAACAACATGCAACAAGATTAATTTCCGTAACATTTCCTGTTATTACGCTCTCCATGGAACACTGACCAATGTGCCCTCTCAGCGGATATGAGAGTCCAGGGTAACCATTCAACCTTGTACGCCCTGCATGTCCATTTCTTACCACCATAACTTCCTCCCCCATGATCCATCACAAGACCCTTGGAGCAGGACCCGTCACTGTGATGTATTTAAACTGTGCTGCACGGTCACAGAGCGCTCATGGCCCCGGTTTCATTCATTCCCAAGTTTGCCAGCCCACAGATACATAAGCTAGCTGATTTTTTTTTTTTTTTTTTTAACTCTGTTAGGCCTTCATTCTCTGCCAAAAACTACTTTCGTCACAATGGTTTGTCCCACTTCCTTCTAAATCCTGCCATCACAACTCCCAATGGAGTCCGGCCAGGAAGCCTGCCTCACTGGCTGGATGAATGTCATGGTAACAACGCTGCTAATGGTTGCTACGGTTTCCAGCTGACTGCTCTGCAGAGGGGCTTCTAGTGATGCCCCAGCGACCAGCTCTACACCTTGAGCAGTCACTCATGAGAGACAAGCCCCCCCCCATATCTCACATATCTCACTCCCCTCATGCTCTGGTGGGGATCTAAAGCTAAAAGTCACCCAAGTCATTATTCACGGATGACCTTCTCCTCTATTGAAGCTGAGATACACTACAAAAGTTATATGGCATATTGATAAACACTATTGCTTGTCTTAAGACCAAACCTAATTATTGTAAAACTTGACATAATATTTGATTTTAGAGCAGAGGCTACGTTTTTCAGTGAATAAATAATGTAATTTCATGACGCAAAGCAGTCATCAAGAATCAGAATAGACAACAACAGACATAAGGACCACTTTTATATTGACAGCCCATTCATTTAAAGTGCCCCTATTGTGCTATTTTAAAGGTTCCTAATTTTGTTTTGGAGGTCTCCTAGAACAAGTTTACATGCATCAAAGGTCAAAAAAACATTTTCATTTTCTCATAATATACATTGCACATCACAACATTTTTCAATGATTCTCAAACGACTCGTCCGAAGATTCGGTCTCTTTAAATCCCTCCTTTCCGCGAGCCTTCTCTGCTCTGATTGGTTAGATGGCCCAGTCTCTTGTGATTGGTCTATCGCTTACAGCGCGTGTTGGAAACTAAACACCCATTACCATAACTGAATTTCATCTCCGGAGGCTTCCTCAGGCCTCAGTAATTGTTCACACTGTAAAGACAGAAATGATGGCGTCGAGTTTACCATATCAAGCTAGTTATTCGACCAGAACCTTCATCGCAAGGACGACTTGAGCAGGACATTTCTCAGTGATAACTACTCAGTTTGACGTACATTATAAGATGTTGAAACTTTAATTCCTCACCATCTGCATTAAGTGTATGTCCCTCGACAAACCGATATGTATATTTAAAATTTATGGCGGTGCACATGTAACATTAACTGTATCAATAACAGCGCCACCATTAACACCATAGACGGGTATTATGCAAATATGCTACCACATTACATATGCAGGTCATGGAAGTGAGACTGGAATTCCTGATGACTCGTTTAGGTGGTTCAGAATCGATTCTTTCTTTTGCGAGACAAAAGACTTTACAACTTTGAAGACCGTTCACAGACAGCTATATTACACACTGCATGAAAGGTAATATTCGAAAAAAGCATAATAGAAGCACTTTAAACAGCACCTCCCTAGTACCTACCTCAAATGACTCCTACAAGTGCAGCGTCTCTTCCGCCAGCTGTGGTTATTAAAAAAAGTGCCGCCTTGTTCCTTCACAACGAGGCACAACGTCACTTTCCTAATGTAGTTTAAATACATATAATGCATTTAACAACACTGACACAAGCATCATTCCACTGTTTTTAGGTCGACTATAAATATTGAAAAAGATGGTTTTGCAGTGACACAAAACAAAAATAAGAACAGTGCAATTGCGTATAGAAATACGAAAATATAAAATAGTAATAGAATACGCATAGTTATTCCAAACAAAAGCTGGGAATTTTGGTGTTTTCAAAACCTGTATCCACAATATAACCTGGCCTCATTTGTTTCCACTGATTTTTAGCGAAATCACTTCATGGCGTGATTGCAAAATGCCTCTTCAATTAATTTATCTATCATTTTAGTATTTGGATGGGGATGACACAAGCAGATCAGAAGGGGAGGAAAAAGACAAAGACTTAGAAAATGGTCTCATCCTTGATAATTATGTGCAGTGAAGCATGACTCTGCAGGCAGCACCCCAGAGAAGGTTGAAGTAATCAGTCAGACACTGCACCCTCTACTGGGGGAAAAGAGGTCTGAGAGGTCATCGTTTCTGCTGCAAAACCTGCAGGTGCCCCCCGCTGTGTGTGCATCAGCTGCCGCCTTAATGCCTCAGAAACTAATAGAAATGAGAGAAATCAGATTCCTTGACAAGATAGTGGGAATGTGCGTTATATATATATATATATATATTATAAATATAATTATTATATCATAGCCTATTGAAAAATAGTTTGATCTCATTTCTCATTCCTTAAAGGCCAAAGTACAAGGTGGCACATCTTACCGCACTCTCCCTTATTAAGTTATAGGCTATGATAAGTTTCTACGACACTTCCTCAAACTATATACTGTATATATATATATATATATATATATATATATATATATATATATATATAATATATATATATATATATATATATATATATATATATATATATATTATACTCTCCTTTGATTATTGCTTTCATCTCCTATCCTTTCTAGACATCTTTTTCATTGAGCAGAACCCAGCTGTCAATCAAAGATGTCGCTGGGTGGAGCCCAACCATGCATTTGATTTCATTTTCTGCACAGCTAAAAATACGAGTCTAAATATAGCAGGCTTGGTGATGAACGCTTTCCGCTCAAGGTGTGCAAAGCAGCTGAGGTGCAACGCACTGACAGGACGCAGGCATATTCAGGAACATGATATGACAGGGCATTTGGCGGGATTTAACGCTGAGGGAAGAGATTCCACTGCGTCGTTTGATTAACCCCCTCTTCTCCCTAGCCAGTGTTTGTTGTTTGATTCTTAGACCCTTTCTTCCGCCTTTCCAAAAAGAAAAAAGAAAATCAATACGGTGAGAGACACACTCACACATACATGCACAGACTCCACTGACTCAGCAAATGAGGATCAGTTGGTCAGAGAATTATTTCCCTCCACAGCATGAAAACATGACTATATAATATACAGCAAACATTCTATCGTGTGGAAAATAAAAGCAGAGTATGTGAAGCTAAACGAGCCAAAAAGCCAAGCAATGAATCCTCATACTTTTTAAAGCACAAGAAAAAAAATTACAATTACAATGATGCAATAGGATTACGGAATATAGCCCACTGTTTTTAACACATCTCCAACACCTTTTATGGGCCAAAAAAATAAATAAATATCGGGAATGCCAGTGATCACGTACTCCAACTCACGTGACCTTGATTTGAAAAACAAAATTACCAGTAGGCCTATTTACAACTTTTACAATTTCACACTTAGTAATATCCAGCTATAGGAACAAGATGTAATATACTTGACACAGATCCCCGCTTATGTCTTAGCAATATTTGAGGCAGAACTGTGGGAGATCGAAATGATGTGATTTCAAATAAATCGGCACATGTGAGCAAAAGTGTCTCAAATATAGGACTGTCCCAGGAAGAAAATGAAACATCTGAATAGTACTACTGCTAAAAGCACCAAACGTGATTGTGAACGAGTGTGATATTGTTTGTACGCAACAAAGAATAGAGTAACTTACAATATTTTCAGGCACATTTTTGCTATCAAAGCCACAGCGGACCAACCGTGTTTGTAGTGTTTTGTTCCTGAATGAATCAGTGTTGGGTGAATGATTCAATGACTCACTAATGCGGGCTGTGTCCGAAAGATTAAAAATGCTGTCTTTGGAGGATGCATTCCAAGGAAGGAGGCATCAAGGCATGTCCGAATCTAATGTTAGCTTCACTTTCTTCTTAGATCCCTTAATCTGATTGATTTTTGAAGACAACATAGATGTATCCTTCAATGCCGTTGATATCCCACAATCCTGTGCATTCCATTCTGTGACAGTTAAGTTAGAAAATAAAGTTAAAAATTGCGATTGGTCGTCAGTTTATGTGTGAATGTACAGTAACTTTGTGACCAATGTTTTCCACTTCTGATCTTTTCTGCGTTCTGTCAATTTGGTTTCCACATTCTGTCATTTCTAGCGAAAAATTACAATTGTAGTAATTAAATATTTGCTTATAGTTATCACCAAATCTCCTCTATTTTGATGTAGATCATTAAAGTCTTTCTGAAATCAGTTTCATGAGGCACTTTTATGTGCAAATGCTGCCTTACTGAGGCAACAAGTCAGCTTTCCAAGTTTTCGGATGCAGCCAAAGTCACCCGTTTCATTTTAAATAGGGCTAACAAACATCATCTACTGGTGGGCAATGACAAGCTTACAAAACACTGTCACTTTTTTGACTCATTAAAGTTGAATAATACAATGATAAATATATATATATATATATATATATATATATATATATATATATATATATATATATATATATATATATATATATATATATATATATATATACACACACACATATCATCCAACATCCACATAACATTATTTGAAAATAACTGATCAAAATCTACCTCATTAAGTGAATTCAACACATTTCTTGTATCAGCTAATTCATACCCTGGAAATCATACTGAACACAGACACACTATAAAATATATATATATAATATATATATATATATATATATATATATATATATATATATATACACACACACATATCATCCAACATCCACATAACATTATTTGAAAATAACTGATCAAAATCTACCTCATTAAGTGAATTCAACACATTTCTTGTATCAGCTAATTCATACCCTGGAAATCATACTGAACACAGACACACTATAAATACACTACTTGCCTGACATCATCATCATCTTGTTCGCACACAAAATTATGTGTTATGCTGAACCTGTCCCTTCTGGCTTTAATGACCTCACTGATTTGAGCTTAATGAGTCAACTAAAGTGACAGTTTTTTTTCAATCTTATCAAGTAGATGATGTCTGTTAGCTCTATATATCACAAGTGCCTGCTCTTTTTAACCTGTACCTGTCATGTTGTGTTCAGATTGAAAATAAAATCTCCAGTGTGCAAATAAAGACTCCAATTAAAACTGTACACGTCCAATGGTTAACAACATAGCCTAAACCTCGATTAAATAAATAATTAATATCATGGAAGAACAAATATGATGACAGGTTCTTAAACGCCAGGCTTTCTGGATGCTCAATTAGCCTTTGGAGACCTTGACAGCTAAACTAATTAGGAATCTGCCCAGCCAAACCCATCTGCTCGGTGGATTGAATCATCTGAATAACTGAAATGATTCTCATGAGTTCCTCATCTTCATCCAACAGAGTTAATGCCTGATGACCTGGCCACAAGTTGATTTTCTTCGAACAACAGAAGCCTGAAAGCCACACATGAAATCCGTCTGTTAAAATAGTGCCTATCTGTGAAAAGCACTTCACACGTTCTCCCCATTTCATCACCGAACACATGGTGCTTTTCAAGCACGCAGCAACGGCACAGAAGACAACCGAGAGACGGCAGACGAGAAGAATTAATAAATCTTCTGGCCCGGTAGAGCAAACAAAACTGAATCTCTCTGTTATCTCTATCTCCGTGCATGCTTTCAAACAAACAGCAAGGAGATAACCGAGATGTTTTGATAAACAGGCTCTCAGAGCTTTAGACGTCCTTCATCCCATTAGCAAGCTACAAGCAGCAGTGTGCATTTCATGTGAAACCGTGAAATGTGCAGAGGCCAGCATTGAGCATTCTGTAGATAACATTACACGCCTTTGATCTAGCTTTGTCCCTCATCATCTACAGTTCATTCAATGGGCTTATTTACAGATGCGATCAGGCACACTGTGGAAAGATCTGCCAGTCAGCTCCCCAGATCAATACAGTATTAGCTCCTAATGGAAAAAACTTTGTCACCTCCTTTCCAGCACTGTAAAATACTCACCTGAAATGCCAATTAATGCCTTTGTTAACAACAATTGTCTTGACATATTGGCAAACTGAGAGCATAACATCACTTCAAGAACAGCACTTGAACATGAAGGCAAGGTTAAACAAGTGGACCAAACTGAGCTTGTGGGGATGTATTGGTAGACCTCGTGCATTTGAAAGGATTTTTTTCTTTTTATGTCTGTTCAGCAGTTACTTTAAACGGTTACTTTAAAGGTAGTATCCCTAATTCTCATTTAGTTATACCAACTTATCAAGGTGAAAAGTAAAGACCTTTGCAAATGATGTGCATAATTACCTGGCATGTCACTGAGGAGCTTTATTTAGGCGTTTAAGAGAAAAAACTAAAACATTTTTATCACATCCTACCCTACACCTTCCACTCACCCACCTTCCATTTAAAATTTGGGTCAGTATCTTCAAATGAGCTGGAATGCCAAAATCTATTGTTAAACTGAGCACAGTATATGCTAATGCTCTGTTTTCCTCTTTATTCAGCACATTGAGGCAGGTTTCTTAGAACTGCATACTGTGCAACATTCCTCCATTTTAACCAAAATAACAGGCATCTTTAACAGACAGAACTGAGCTAACCTGAAATAGTGCATTACCCCGCGAACAAACAGTGAGTGTAATGGAATGACATTGTACACTCACCAAATGATGTCCAGAGAACAAACGCTCTCCTCTCCCCGCTTTAAATCCGAAATTCAGCTGAATAAGAATCCTGCGTTCATGCCCTGTAAAGGTTATTTGAGAAAATGAACTGTTCTCTGGATGTTGACTCAGTAAAGAGCAAGCATCGGCTGCTGAAAGGCAACGGAGGCAGAGCGCGCGGTGATGCTGCCTTTTCAGCTTCCATCCACACACATACATACACGCGCAGGTCTCGCGCTGTTTTCATTCACAGAGCACCATCTTCTGGCAGTATATATACATGCTTTACACACCTGTTCTTAAATGATATTAGATAGGAACAACTCTTTATGATTTATCTTACAGTATTGCGGATTTAACCCTACTCTGGCTGTAGAATTGTGTTTTATAGTCTTTTAATAATGTATATAATTTATTATATTTCTATTGTGATAGCCTACCCCTTATTGTTTTGATTTACATTAGGCTAAATAACATTTAATTTGTCTATTTTGTACGATGACAATATGCTCATATCATATATTTTTTAAACACATTTTCAGCCCTACTTATAAACAGTTGTGGCAACTTTTGGCTGTTTGGTCTTGCATGTGGGCTACAGTATGCGCGCTCTGACTAGCCTGCCACCCGCGCATGCGCAGCGATGTCTTTCCAGTTCAGGTGACATCATTGTTTTGGAGCTGAGCGGCGTCTTTTGTGCACAACACATCCATTACTAGGCTCCTCTGTGAAATAAACGTTTAGAAGTCTTCTTCTTTTTCTTTTCTTCTTCTTCTTCTTCTTCTTCTTCTTCTTCTTCTTCTTCTTCTTCTTCTTCTTCTTCTTCTTTTTGGAAAACACCACAGTGTTAGTTTAATCGCAAAACTTCCCCATATGGTATTAATATTCAAGAGCTTTTTCGTAGCCAAGACGTTAAAGGCACACTATGCAAGAATTGTACCTTAATATAACAGCTTCAAACTCATTTCGGTGGTAAACAAACTCATAGTAGGGTGAATCATCCTGGTAGTAAAGCTTGGGCCCACGCCGCTGAAAAAACAGCAATGCAAGTTTGAGAGGAGCGCCCCGGACAAATTTGCGACGTCATACACAAAAACAACAACATATGAAGCACGAAGACACTTGTGCAGCATTTCAGATGTGATACTCGACAATGGAAAAAGTAAAGAAAACGCAGTTGGAAGAGACTAGGAAAAGGAAAAGAGAATCTGACCATGTGAGAAACCGGACAAGAGTCCCACTCGGTTGGGCTTTCACTCGTTGGCGCGAGCTAAAAAGCAGCACTGGATGCAACAGTGATGCTGACCTGACGATCTTGTTGATGGACTAGTAAGTAAATTTCTTATTTGTAAAGTTGTTTGCGTTCTATGTTGTATGTTGTTGCACTTGCTTGTAGTATGTTAGTCTGGGTTTACCCATGCTGCCTTCCCGCAGTGCGATTTTATTCACGCTGAAAGGCAGTATGGATACCATGGTCCAGATTTTCGCCTCATTTAGGGAACCAATCACAGAACGGGGAGGGAGCAGCAAGACGATGACGACATCTATGTGACACACCGAAGCAGTTTGTTTATTTCTATGGATTCATTATGGTAGCAGACGCGAAGCTATACAAACGGCAATAGTCACTGAACTTCATTGTTTACACAAAAATATCTTACCCATCGTCTTCTTCCTTGTCTAATTTCTGCCGCTCTACATACGTCATCTGGTATAATTGAAACGATTGGCTATGAGCTACGTACAGGCGCATTTGATAGACATTCTTAGCACCCAATAAACTGCGCCGGGCATTCGTAAACCACGCCTCAAATACGAGACAATGTACACAGTGCCGCTGCTAGCCATTTTGGTGCCCTAAGCATAATTCCTTTATGATCCCCCCCCCTCCCCCCCCTAAAAAATATTTTCATTTAGGATTTTCATTTGAGGAAATTGAAAATTTCCTGAGGATTTTCAATGAGGGTATGATTTATAAAAAAAATAAAAAAATGAAAAAGTAACACTCTAGTTTAGGGTCTAATGCTTACTATTACGGTAACTAGTTTCATGGTTCTCTTACGAGAGTATCTCTCGTACTGCGTAATATCTTACGCTATGGGGAAAACTCTTTTCCTCGAGATATTGAAGCCAAAAATTATCCTTAATTTTAAACATGCAAAACGCTTTGCAGCAGCAAGCAGACAAGGGCGAGACGGCTCGCGCGCCCATTGGCTGCCTTGCTGGAAAAGCTGCAGCCTATCGAGGTGAGGCACTGCGTGACGTAATGACGAATGGGGACGCTTCGCGCCCATTTCGTCATGTCCCGCCAGTAGAGGCGTGGTCTCGCCCTATAAATACCCCCTCGATAGCTGAATTTCCTCTGATTTTTCTACTCTTCACGCGAAGCTCACGCATCGCTGGATCCAGAGTGAGAAGCCGCGCCGTTGACCTGTAGCCTTATCAGCGGGACGTGCCATTCTGAAGTCGCTGGCCCAGCCGCCTTCAAGCGCCGTACCTGCTGCGCTTTCCGGCGTACTATATCCTTTTACTCTGCTAAGTGTGTGTGTGTGTTTGCTTACGTGACGCAACACCTATTCTCTGTTCTAAAAGAGCTGCGTCTTTTTAAAGATGCCTTTCTGTGGCTCGTGCCGCTCCCAACTCAGTGATGAGGACCGTCACGTCATCTGTGTGTCCTGCCTGGGTCATGAGCACGCGGCTATCGCGCTCGCGGATGGTGGATGCCCGCACTGCGAACTTCTGCCCATGGTGACTCTGAGGACTCGTCTGGCGTCGTTCTCTGAGCCCGCGTCCCAGCCTTCTCTGCCGCGCCGCAAGAAGCGTCGCGCCCAGCGCGCTCCCGAGCCTTCTCCAGCCCGCCAAAGCTCGCCGGTTCGCCCGCCTGCTTCGCCGGCTTCACTTGAGTCGCTCCCGGACGGACAGCGCCCGCCGTCTGCCGCCGCTTCCGCTCCCGAGTTGGACGAACCCGCTGAGGTATGCTCTCTTGTGGCTTCTGATAGCGAGGATTGGGCGAGCTCTGTGGACCTCCCCCCCGCTGACATATCTAGCCAACCCTCTGGAAAGAGACCCGGCATTGAGGCTGAGCTGATGCGTCTGCTCACCCAGGCCGTGGAGTGCATCGGCCTCGAGTGGGAGGCGCCTGCTTTGCCGCCGCGCAACAGACTCGACGGGCGCTTTCTCAAAAAGGACGAAGCCCCGTCTAGGTCTAGGGCCGCCCCCTTCCTTCCTGAGCTCCACGACGAAGTCGCTAAGTCATGGACTGCCCCTTTCTCCGCCAGGATGCGCACTTCCACCTCTGCGGCTTTTTCCTCTGTCGTCGGCGCGGGAGATAAGGGATATCTCTCCATTCCTCCTGTGGAGGCGGCGGTCGCGTCGCATCTCTGCCCGCCCTCTGCGGGACGGCGCGCGCAGACGACGCTTCCCTCTAAAGCCTGCCGGGTGACGTCATCGCTGCACGGGCGTGCTTACACAGCCGCTGGACAGGCGGTCTCAGCGCTGCATACTATGGCGATCTTGCAGATCTACCAGGCCGACCTTCTCCTTAAATTGGACGAGGAAGGGCCGGGCGCTGTCAGTGTGGCGGATTTACGAGGCGCTACGGACCTGGCTCTACGCGCCGCTAAAGCCGCTGCTCAGGCCATGGGGCGGAATATGGCCTCTCTCGCCGTTGCTGAGAGACATCTGTGGTTGACGCTGTCTGAGATGACGGAAGCTGAGCGCTCTGTATTCCTCGACGCGCCCATTTCCCCTGCGGGCCTCTTCGGATCTGCCGTCAAAGATTTCGCGGACAGATACTCTGAGGTGCAGAAGACTTCGCAGGCCATGAAGCACTTCCTTCCGAAGCGCTCGAGCTCTGCTGCAGGTCGCTCTAAGCAGCCGTCTGCTCGCAGCTCGCAGCCTCGGCCTGCATCGCCCACAGCCGCCGCTTCACAGCGCCGCCAGTCCCGGGATCAGAGACCGCGCTCTCGCTCTGCTGGACGCCGCCCCGCTCAGCGCGGGCCCCGGCCTAAGATTGAGCTCAAGCCCGAGGCCTCGAAGCTTTCCTGGCCACTCTAGGGAAGCGACGGTGTTCGGATCCCGCTGCGGCCGGTTCCCCACCGAAACGATTCGCTCGTTCAGTTCCTCGCGATGTGACTGTGCCAGTGTATTTAGCAGTGAAGCAGCCGGTGTCTCAGCCCGCTTGCCTGCACACAAAAGCCGTTTTCATGGCTACCCAGATAAATCCAATAAAGAGTGTATTTTCTGGTATACCGGCCACGGCCGATGGTGTTATGAGTGTTGTAAAAATGCCCACGCCCCAGTGCCCATTCCCACACCCAGACACAGCCCGCCACGGTGCGAGGCTAGCACACATAAATCTGACTCAGGTCGATTGTGCACACAATGTAGTGAATGCGCCCATACAATGCCCGCTCACGCTACATGCCGCGTGTCCCTTGGTTTCTGTAAAAACGAAACCAACACACGTTCTATCGGCTCCGACCGAAAGCGTGTACAGTGCAGTAGATGTGCCCGTAAGTTTGCGCCCACATCCCCCCGCAAGCACGCCGAATCCCACGGGATTCGCCCCGCTCACTCTCGCTGTGCGTCCCGCCATAGAGAATTTGAGCGCGGCCAGGCTGCCCGCTGTGTTCAGCGCGCCCCCCGCCTCGAACGCCGTGAACACGGCGTTGTGTTCCCAGGGTACCGGGGCTCTCGAGCCGTTGCCTCGTCACGGCCAGAGCCCGGTCTGCATTCTACCTCTAGCTATTCACGCAGAAGCGTGGTCAAAGCTACCCGGGGTATCAGACTGGGTGCTGAACACTATAAAGAGAGGCTACTCGCTACAATTCGCACGACGTCCCCGCCGTTATACGGCGCGCGTCGAGACTACGGTGAGAAGCGATGTATCTCATCTACTTCGAGCCGAGATAGCGAAACTGCTGAGCAAGGGGGCCATAGAGCCCCTTTCTCAGGATCAGAGCGAAGGGGGCTTATACAGCAGATATTTTCTGGTACCGAAAAAAGATGGGGGCTTCAGGCCCATTCTAGATCTGAGACAGCTGAACAAAGCGCTTGTGAAACGCCAGTTCAGGATGCTTACGACCAGGGGAATCCTCGCGCAAGTGCGCCAAGGGGACTGGTTTATGTCAATAGATCTGAAAGACGCCTATTTCCAAATACAAATAGCGTCCCATCACAGGCGATTCTTGAGATTCGCGTTCGAGGGCCAGGCATATCAATACACAGTCCTGCCGTTCGGCCTGTCCTTGGCACCCCGTACATTTACGAAGTGCATGGACGCGGCTCTCGCACCCCTGAGACTTCAGGGCATGCGAGTTATGAACTACTTGGACGATTGGCTGATTCTAGCTCGATCTCGGTCAGAGCTCATAGAACACAGGGCCACACTGCTCGAGCACCTCGAGAAGCTGGGGCTGACAGTCAACTGGGAAAAGAGCTCGCTGTGTCCCAGCCAGAGAATTTCTTTCCTGGGAACAGTGTTAGACTCGCTGTCCATGACGGCACGCCTGTCACCGGAGCGCGTACTAAGTATTCAGCGCGTCGCGGAATCCTTCCGCCACGGCTCTATAGTCCCGCTCAGACAGTTTCAGAAAATGCTGGGCCTGATGGCCGCAGCATCCTCTGTACTCCAGCTGGGCCTGCTTCGCATGCGCCCACTGCAGAGGTGGCTGAAACCACGGGTCCCGCCCCGGGCTTGGACCACAGGCCGGCGTTGCCTCAGGGTCGACCGATGGTGCGTTTCGGCCCTGGAACCCTGGAAATTAACCAGCTGGTATCAGACTGGTGTGAGTCTGGGGACCGCCTCAAGGGTGAAAGTGGTGTCTACGGACGCCTCCACCACGGGGTGGGGAGCGCTGCTCGAGGGCAGACCGCTGGCTGGCCTATGGTCAGAGCGGGAGAAGCTCCTTCACATAAACTGCTTGGAAATGATAGCAGTCGACAAAGCGCTACGGCGTTTCCGTCCCCTGATAAAGGGCCACCACGTCTTGGTCCGGTCGGACAACACGTCAGTGGTGGCGTACATAAATCGCCAGGGCGGCGTCGGGTCCACACGCCTTTGCAGGCTGGCGGAACCCCTCTTGGTCTGGGCCCAGCGCAACCTCCTTTCTCTGAAAGCGGCGCATGTGCCTGGGCACCTGAATACGGGTCCAGACAGGCTGTCCAGAGACAACGTCCCGACAGGAGAATGGTCGCTGCATCCGCAGACGGTCCAGCTGCTGTGGGAGACGTTTGGCAGAGCGCAGGTGGACCTGTTCGCGTCCCGCGAGAACGCTCACTGCCCAGTATTCTTCTCGAAAAGCAGGGACGCGCTGGCCCATACTTGGCCCAGCGGTCCCCTGTATGCTTTTCCCCCCGTCTCGCTCCTGCCTCAGGTGCTCGCCCGGATCTGTGGTCCCTGCACGCATGGGCCATCAACGG
>CM070840.1:14207163-14247598 GCA_036326025.1 Chrosomus eos
GTGCCTGAAAATATTGTAAGTTACTCTATTCTTTGTTGCGTACAAAACAATACCCACACTCGTTCACAATCCGTTTGGTGCTTTTAGCATTTAGTACTATTCAGATTTTCCCTTTTTTCTTCCTGGGACAGTCCTATATTTGAGACACTTTTTTCTCACATGGGCCGATTTATCGGGAAATACTCATTTGGGATCTCCCACAGTTGCCTCAGTAAGGCAGCATTTGCACATAAAAGTGCCTCATGAAACTGATTTCAGAAAGACTTTAATGATCTACATCAAAATAGAGGAGATTTGGTGATAACTATAAGCAAATATTTAATTACTACAATTGTAATTTTTCGCTAGAAATGACAGAATGTGGAAACCAAATTGACAGAACGCAGAAAAGATCAGAAGTGGAAAACATTGGTCACAAAGTTACTGTACATTCACACATAAACTGACGACCAATCGCAATTTTTAACTTTATTTTCTAACTTAACTGTCACAGAATGGAATGCACAGGATTGTGGGATATCAACGGCATTGAAGGATACATCTATGTTGTCTTCAAAAATCAATCAGATTAAGGGATCTAAGAAGAAAGTGAAGCTAACATTAGATTCGGACATGCCTTGATGCCTCCTTCCTTGGAATGCATCCTCCAAAGACAGCATTTTTAATCTTTCGGACACAGCCCGCATTAGTGAGTCATTGAATCATTCACCCAACACTGATTCATTCAGGAACAAAACACTACAAACACGGTTGGTCCGCTGTGGCTTTGATAGCAAAAATGTGCCTGAAAATATTGTAAGTTACTCTATTCTTTGTTGCGTACAAACAATATCACACTCGTTCACAATCACGTTTGGTGCTTTTAGCAGTAGTACTATTCAGATGTTCCATTTTCTTCCTGGGACAGTCCTATATTTGAGACACTTTTTCTCACATGGGCCGATTTATTGAAATCACATCATTTCGATCTCCCACAGTTCTGCCTCAAATATTGCTAAGACATAAGCGGGGATCTGTGTCAAGTATATTACATCTTGTTCCTATAGCTGGATATTACTAAGTGTGAAATTGTAAAAGTTGTAAATAGGCCTACTGGTAATTTTGTTTTTCAAATCAAGGTCACGTGAGTTGGAGTACGTGATCACTGGCATTCCCGATATTTATTTATTTTTTTGGCCCATAAAAGGTGTTGGAGATGTGTTAAAAACAGTGGGCTATATTCCGTAATCCTATTGCATCATTGTAATTGTAATTTTTTTTCTTGTGCTTTAAAAAGTATGAGGATTCATTGCTTGGCTTTTTGGCTCGTTTAGCTTCACATACTCTGCTTTTATTTTCCACACGATAGAATGTTTGCTGTATATTATATAGTCATGTTTTCATGCTGTGGAGGGAAATAATTCTCTGACCAACTGATCCTCATTTGCTGAGTCAGTGGAGTCTGTGCATGTATGTGTGAGTGTGTCTCTCACCGTATTGATTTTCTTTTTTCTTTTTGGAAAGGCGGAAGAAAGGGTCTAAGAATCAAACAACAAACACTGGCTAGGGAGAAGAGGGGGTTAATCAAACGACGCAGTGGAATCTCTTCCCTCAGCGTTAAATCCCGCCAAATGCCCTGTCATATCATGTTCCTGAATATGCCTGCGTCCTGTCAGTGCGTTGCACCTCAGCTGCTTTGCACACCTTGAGCGGAAAGCGTTCATCACCAAGCCTGCTATATTTAGACTCGTATTTTTAGCTGTGCAGAAAATGAAATCAAATGCATGGTTGGGCTCCACCCAGCGACATCTTTGATTGACAGCTGGGTTCTGCTCAATGAAAAAGATGTCTAGAAAGGATAGGAGATGAAAGCAATAATCAAAGGAGAGTATAATATATATATATATATTATATATATTATATATATATATATATATATATAATATATATATATATATATATATATATATATATTATATATAGTTTGAGGAAGTGTCGTAGAAACTTATCATAGCCTATAACTTAATAAGGGAGAGTGCGGTAAGATGTGCCACCTTGTACTTTGGCCTTTAAGGAATGAGAAATGAGATCAAACTATTTTTCAATAGGCTATGATATAATAATTATATTTATAAATATATATATATGACGCACATTCACACTATCTTGTCAAGGAATCTGATTTCTCTCTCATTTCTATTAGTTTTGAGGCATTAAGGCGGCAGCTGATGCACACACAGCGGGGGGCACCTGCAGGTTTTGCAGCAGAAACGATGACCTCTCAGACCTCTTTTCCCCCAGTAGAGGGTGCAGTGTCTGACTGATTACTTCAACCTTCTCTGGGGTGCTGCCTGCAGAGTCATGCTTCACTGCACATAATTATCAAGGATGAGACCATTTTCTAAGTCTTTGTCTTTTTCCTCCCCTTCTGATCTGCTTGTGTCATCCCCATCCAAATACTAAAATGATAGATAAATTAATTGAAGAGGCATTTTGCAATCACGCCATGAAGTGATTTCGCTAAAAATCAGTGGAAACAAATGAGGCCAGGTTATATTGTGGATACAGGTTTTGAAAACACCAAAATTCCCAGCTTTTGTTTGGAATAACTATGCGTATTCTATTACTATTTTATATTTTCGTATTTCTATACGCAATTGCACTGTTCTTATTTTTGTTTTGTGTCACTGCAAAACCAACTTTTTCAATATTTATAGTCGACCTAAAAACAGTGGAATGATGCTTGTGTCAGTGTTGTTAAATGCATTATATGTATTTAAACTACATTAGGAAAGTGACGTTGTGCCTCGTTGTGAAGGAACAAGGCGGCACTTTTTTTAATAACCACAGCTGGCGGAAGAGACGCTGCACTTGTAGGAGTCATTTGAGGTAGGTACTAGGGAGGTGCTGTTTAAAGGGTACCTATTATGCTTTTTTCGAATATTACCTTTCATGCAGTGTGTAATATAGCTGTCTGTGAACGGTCTTCAAAGTTGTAAAGTCTTTTGTCTCGCAAAAGAAAGAATCGATTCTGAACCACCTAAACGAGTCATCAGGAATTCCAGTCTCACTTCCATGACCTGCATATGTAATGTGGTAGCATATTTGCATAATACCCGTCTATGGTGTTAATGGTGGCGCTGTTATTGATACAGTTAATGTTACATGTGCACCGCCATAAATTTTAAATATACATATCGGTTTGTTGATGGACATACACTTAATGCAGATGGTGAGGAATTAAAGTTTCAACATCTTATAATGTACGTCAAACTGAGTAGTTATCACTGAGAAATGTCCTGCTCAAGTCGTCCTTGCGATGAAGGTTCTGGTCGAATAACTAGGTTGATATGGTAAACTCGACGCCATCATTTCTGTCTTTACAGTGTGAACAATTACTGAGGCCTGAGGAAGCCTCCGGAGATGAAATTCAGTTATGGTAATGGGTGTTTAGTTTCCAACACGCGCTGTAAGCGATAGACCAATCACAAGAGACTGGGCCATCTAACCAATCAGAGCAGAGAAGGCTCGCGGAAAGGAGGGATTTAAAGAGACCGAATCTTCGGACGAGTCGTTTGAGAATCATTGAAAAATGTTGTGATGTGCAATGTATATTATGAGAAAATGAAAATGTTTTTTTGACCTTTGATGCATGTAAACTTGTTCTAGGAGACCTCCAAAACAAAATTAGGAACCTTTAAAATAGCACAATAGGGGCACTTTAAATGAATGGGCTGTCAATATAAAAGTGGTCCTTATGTCTGTTGTTGTCTATTCTGATTCTTGATGACTGCTTTGCGTCATGAAATTACATTATTTATTCACTGAAAAACGTAGCCTCTGCTCTAAAATCAAATATTATGTCAAGTTTTACAATAATTAGGTTTGGTCTTAAGACAAGCAATAGTGTTTATCAATATGCCATATAACTTTTGTAGTGTATCTCAGCTTCAATAGAGGAGAAGGTCATCCGTGAATAATGACTTGGGTGACTTTTAGCTTTAGATCCCCACCAGAGCATGAGGGGAGTGAGATATGTGAGATATGGGGGGGGGCTTGTCTCTCATGAGTGACTGCTCAAGGTGTAGAGCTGGTCGCTGGGGCATCACTAGAAGCCCCTCTGCAGAGCAGTCAGCTGGAAACCGTAGCAACCATTAGCAGCGTTGTTACCATGACATTCATCCAGCCAGTGAGGCAGGCTTCCTGGCCGGACTCCATTGGGAGTTGTGATGGCAGGATTTAGAAGGAAGTGGGACAAACCATTGTGACGAAAGTAGTTTTTGGCAGAGAATGAAGGCCTAACAGAGTTAAAAAAAAAAAAAAAAAAATCAGCTAGCTTATGTATCTGTGGGCTGGCAAACTTGGGAATGAATGAAACCGGGGCCATGAGCGCTCTGTGACCGTGCAGCACAGTTTAAATACATCACAGTGACGGGTCCTGCTCCAAGGGTCTTGTGATGGATCATGGGGGAGGAAGTTATGGTGGTAAGAAATGGACATGCAGGGCGTACAAGGTTGAATGGTTACCCTGGACTCTCATATCCGCTGAGAGGGCACATTGGTCAGTGTTCCATGGAGAGCGTAATAACAGGAAATGTTACGGAAATTAATCTTGTTGCATGTTGTTGTTTTTTGTGCTTGAACCATTTTTTTCGTATGTATGTGTCATTGTGCATTAATTGACACTTTTGTCACCTTTGATGAGAGATACTTTCAATTTCAGTAAAAAAATTACTTTGACCTTTGCCCTTTAATTGTACGGTTACAAATAGCTCCAACAATGCCCTTTTAAATTCTCTAATAGCTGTATAATCTAACCTTTGCACAGAAGAGAATGCATAAAAGATATAGTTATTGTTGTTGAAATGTGTTGCTGGTGGTTATATCTTAAGTTATCTGTGTTGCGGCACTGATGTGGTAAAGAGAGCATGAGAGAAAGGGAATGTGGGCATTTTCGGTCTCTCTTTTGTTTAAACAAGTGTGTTTAGACGGTGATAAGGAAGAGAAAGGGATATAGAGGCGAGTCGGGCTCCTCCGGTTGGGCACGTCTTTTCAGTGCCAGGATCAGGTTGACCTTGGAGATAATATTGAGCCTTATCCCCGTTTGTCACGGGTGAGGAAAAACAGATTATACTCTCTAAAGTCGCTGCTGACTATAGAGCCTTGATGGCCTCACACACCAATAGCGTCCTCAACCTATCCTCAACCTCAATACTTGTTTTCCCTCGCAAATCCATGTCTTCTCATCTGTGTCTTTCAGGGGGATTTTGCTTACCTGTGTTGGTGCCTTTTAGCAAGTTGGTATAGCTGAGGTTGTGCAAAATTCCTATTCCTTTACATTCATAAGTTGGAATTTGAATTGAATTGGCCACACCTCCACAGTCCACAACAAGTTCAATTTTAAATTTGAATCGAAATGGAAGTGGAATTTTAATTGCATTCTGTGAGTATGTACAGTATGTATGTATGTATGTATGACATATCTGAAATATTTTTTATGAAATGCATTGTAACATCTGAAGCTTTATGAGCACTCGATTTTAGCATTGCTTTTATACTTTCATAACTAACTTGAGTTTTCTTACGCTATCATGCACCAACGAAATGAACTAATCAATGTGATAATCAGGGGAATTAATTTAAGATTTGCTGTCTCTCACAGCTGCTAATTACCGCTGCTTATGATTGCATTGCTGATGAGAGTCACCCGTTATCAAGAATGGCTTATTGCGGAGTACCACGAGAGCCTCTTTTATATATTCCCAGCATGAGTTTGTGACAGTTGTCTGTAACAAACAGATTAGACACAATCTTGCCGTGATAAATGGCACAACTATTGCTGAAATGGCACTTACGTTTGTACGCCACCCTTGTAAAATAATCTCCCACCCCAACTTTTCTCGCAAAACTTAGATCACACTGAGAATTAGATGATTTTCTAGCTGTGCTAATTTTCTAACTTTGTTATTTTAGTCCATGTGCACTGAAAATGAGATGGAACAGTGATTAGACCAATTACTGCAACCACAGGCAGATTGCAGCAGGGTGTCCTCGCGCCCACCTGCTACAGAGATCGCCCTTCCTTTGGTGCCAGCCAAGACGTGATCCTCCCTCGCTAACCTCAATCACACAGTCTCATGATCACGGCACAGTTCAGCAAGCGCACCGCTGTGTGAATGGCACAAACAGGTCAGCAGGGCTGCTCAAATTAGAAGCTCATATGGATGGTGTTGGGTCGACCTTTGTCAGACTGTACACCATATTTAATTTGGCACAAACAAAAACATGTCTGGGAAGGACAGAAAAGCAGTCTATTCAATATGACATACTGTTGTGTCGATTAAAATAGATCTTTCATGTGGACAAAAAAATCTGTGCAGATTTGCATGTTTAATTTGTGCCATTTTATACCTTTAACCTTGTGTTACCAGTTAATTAGGCTATTTTTTTGGGTGGTGGTGGTGGTTTGGCACAAAACAACCAAGCATTAAAGTTCTACAGAGTGATAATGATAGTAATTCACTATTAGAACAAAGCTGGAAAACTTGAATAAAAGTAAAACTCCATTGAAAAGTGCAAATTATGTTTTGATCTTTTTTGCGTTTGGCTGAAAATGGGCCTTGCAGGCCTAGCCAACCAGCTAATTCAGTCAATCAGCAAAACCTAAATGAATTCCTGCCAGTCAGCAACAGTTTATGACCATGTTTTCTGGTTAATATGCAAAATGTGCAAAATTAGTTTTCTTCATCTTGTAATATCAGTCAACACCAAATGCCATTAGAGCCATGTGTCTCCATTCCAGTCAGGTGTAACTTCACTTTACTAAATACCACCATTCAAAAGATATTTATTTTGTAAAGGATGCATTAAATTTATCAAAAGAGACAGTAATGTTACAAAATATTTCTATTTTAAATCAACACTGTTTTTTAGAACTCTATTCATCCCCCAAAAAAATATTCCAGGGAAACAATATTAAAATATTACGCAGTGCAACTGTTATTGGTAATAAGAAGAACATTTTCTTGAGCACTAAATCAGTAAGTATTTCTGAAGGATCATGTGACACTGAACACTGCTGAAAATTCAGCTTTGCCCTCACAGAAATAAATAACAAAAATATCCAATCAATATAATAATCAAATAAATGCAGCCTTTGTGAGCATAAGAGACAGTTAAAAACATTTTTGAATGGTAGTGTAGTTTTGTTTTTGCTTTTGATTCATTATCCCTTCTACACATGTGGGTGTTTTGTAGATTATACATGGCATAGATTGTCATATTTCTTATGACCCCAGCCACCATTTGTCTTATTGTGTTCATGATGATGAAACTGTCTAAAAATAACACATCTAAGATGGTTGGTTGAGACAACTTCACATAGATTCATATTGTAGTTTTTCCTAGCGAACTTTAATATAGGTCATTCACAGAATTAATAAAGAAGCTCTAATTTCAGGCCTCGATTTCAAATGACAGGAGAAAGAGCAACTCTTTACAGAACATCTGACAATTTAGTGTCTGTCACACTTCACCAAAGGATCCAAGCCCTTTTCTGTAACTAAATTATATGTATCACTCCAAATTTAATGTCTGACATTAGATGGAGGTAAATTGGAACCATCAGTCACAAAAGAAATCATATCCGTTGGACTTGAAACTCAATTTTAACATTTGACAAACTTTGTCCATGTCTTATATAATATAAATGAACAAATTCTGAATGGCTCACTGGCTTTTGTGGGATCATTTCTCAAATTTAATGAAGTATTGAGTATTCTGATCACTTCTTGTACACAATTTAAGATTTGGATCAAAATGTCTCCATCATAAATATGCATAATTGAGATCTTCATATCAAAATAATATTAAAACCATATTGTATTTTTGAAAAATTGTTTCGGTTAAGTCTGATCAAACTGCCTTAGCTTTTATTAAATAATTTTTGCAACGACCACATGGATAATTAATGATGTGAATTCATAAGAAATTAAACACTCCAGATAGACAGTATCTTCCAAATGCATAATGGTTTTGCAGTCTTACTTGGCTGGAATCCAAGCACCAAAATATTTTTTGCTGCATATGACTAGAAAGAAAGATTTTTTTCCAAAGGTTTGAATTGCAGTATATTTGTAGTTGCCAAATGACCCATGCAATAAGTTGTCACAGACAGTGTCCCGGGGCAGCAAACAGGAACGGTTGAATATATTTATGTATGTGGCTGGCAACATCTCTGATATGTATTACATTTTACTACTGAACTGAACTCATTATGATTTATATGGGGTTTAGAGTACAGTTGTAAAATAAAATTATGTCCAGTAACATTATATCACTGGGTGCTTTATTCATAGTGTGTCCTGCATTGCAAAACATAATTGATAATGATAACCATGCATGGTACATAAATATATCTGAATTTAGGCGATTTCAGTTTGTCTATATAAATTTGGAATATAAGAGCCCTATACCATGTCTTGAAAGTTTAAAGTTTAATTTTTTTATAAAGGAATTAAAAGATTAAAATGGATTTAAGGGAATAAATAAAAATACGTTGCATAGTTAACAAGTAATCCATTTAAACTATTTGGAGATAATATGCATTATTTGCTATAAAATATGCACACATTCACTTTTTGGTATGAATTACATGATTCATGTAAATGGAAATTAAATTCAAAAGAACAAAATTTGATGATAAAGATAAGTAATTGGATCTTACCCCGAATGTGACCTCATGCTGGCCTCCTGTCGGCAATGGCATGTCAGTCAGAGCTGGGCCATGTGTGGTCCTTGTCTTAATCCAGATCTGGGACACTCCAGGACCGTCATTCTTTGCGGTATGTGGGCCGAGGGAAAAGGGGTTGTGTGGACCAGAGCTGGGTCAGAAAAAAAGCTATGTAGTTTGCTGGCGGTCTTTAGCATGTCTACTGTTTTACTCGTTATTAAAGCTATACATGCATCTTATCATGCTCTCTTTCACAGTTAAATTGTAAGTGGTATGTTGGAGTTCATACTTGTCTTCTGTGAACAGTAAGGTTCGCCACCTTTGATTTAATTTTCCATCTCAATCATGTTGACATTGACGAGAGCTGTAAGACCGCTGAGGGAGACCAGTCTGAAAATATAACTTTTTAAAACTTTCTGTCATCCTAACAACAAACAGAGCGGTGTGTAATGGAGTGCAGCAGAGCAGCATCAAGAATATCAAGGATTGGAGGAGGACAATTTGACTATTTCGAATTATTGGACAATTTGACCATTTCTCAGTGTCTATGGTGATTATGGCCCTGACTAAAAAACAAAGATATCCTGAGAAAACCCTTGATTTTGAAAGCGTGGTGCCGGTGTACAAACATATGGAGCACCATATGGCAAAATCATGTCTTGGTGCCCATTTAACAATATAAAATAGTAGTTAAAAAAAAAGTTCTGTAGTACAACTAAAATACTGCTTTTGGATTATAGTGACTCAACTATTATAAACTAAAAACTAAGCAGTAGTGAATGTTTTCTGCCTGGAGCCTGGAAATGGAAATTCACTGGTCAGATGTGAGAACCCTGTGTATACCAACAACTTGTTTCGCATGAAACTGTTATGACATCCAGCATATTCTAATCACTAAAGTTGTTGCATAATTGGTCAGCATACATCAGAAGGTCATATGAATAATGCTTATCCATGGAGAATACATTCTTATGCATCAATATAACTGCTAAGCTTTTGGTTTTGTGTTAGATAAGGAAAAATGTCATGTTCAGGCCCTTGGTGGAGATTTGCATGTTCCGGATTTCACGCTCTGGATCAGCGCAGAAGATCTCTGGGTGTGTGAGTCAAATATGTATACTGTAATACTCCTAGATACTGTATGTTATGATGGAGGACTCTATGCATTGCAAATGCATGCACATACCCTCTGTTTGCATTAAAATGAAATCTGTGTTGATTTTGTACACATCCACCTGTCCTGTTAGGTCATGTCTTGTGTTCCCTGCAGGGATGTAAGATCCATTCTCCATCTCAATGTATACACATTTCAATGCATGCAAAAAATAAAGCAATGTACAAGACGACCCAAATGCTGATAAGAAGGCTTTGTTTATTCTACATTACCAGGCTGAAATTGAATGCCGTGCGCTTATGGCATTACGACTGCAGCGTTGAGAAATAATAATGGCATAGGACAGTTTTTCTCTTTAGAGATGCAACATTAATAGCTTTATAGATTAGATTTCAATTTTTTCATAGTGGCCTATTATGCATGAATCTAGTGGACAGGAGAATGACTAAAGGAATACAATACTTTGTGCTGGGATGATAAAAAAATCATGAATATTTCAGGATGCTATAGACCAGGGGTTTTCAAACTTTTGATGCCATCAAGCCCCAAATATGATCGTCCTGAGGTATAATAACTTTATCCATTCATACTGTAGAGTATGAGTACGACCCCCCCCCCCCCCAAATTAAATAATGGGCTTTTATGATTAAAGTGTCATCTGGAACATTTTTGCTTAAATATTTGTCAAGTTGACTGTGCTTTTATTATCCACTGCATTAGAGGACTGTCAGAAATATTTCAATTCAGTTAAAATGAATTTGGGTATCTAATTATTTTATTAATATTATATTTATTTGATGGATTTTAATATAATTTAATTATTGTTTAATTTAGGGTTTTTTTTGTCGTTTGTTTGACAGGGACCACAACGGGAAGCTAAATGGTCCATTGGAAAATTAAAAAAATTACATTAATTCAGTATATAATATTTTATATAAAAAGATATTTAGAGAAACCCCCTGTTTGAAAATAAAGGGTCAAATGCCATGTTTGGATGCCATCTTGGTCAACAAAAATCTTCTAGGTATAGTGAAATCCGACCAAGACTACATTAACCCTCTGGGGTCTGAGCTGTTTTCGGGCTCTTTCTGTGTTTTGGTATGCCCTGACATTTGTGCTTATTTCAGCTACTTAAAACATACCATTTGCCAACATATAAATTTGCTGTATTCAGCACAAACTCTGCTACAATAATATGTGAGCAAAATGGATGTACATGTTTGCATTTTATAGAAAAAAAATAATATGCGTGGTTAGTACGTTTTGGGAAAAAAAATGTCACCGCAATAAGGCCATTTAACTGAATAGTTGAAAACAATACTGTTGAGTTACTATTCTTGTAGGCTAGAATTTTTACTTCAAAATGAAGTGAAAATCATTCTGACCACTCTTTCAGAAAGATCAATATAACGATTTGAATTTCTTACATCAGTTTTTGGGTCATTACTGCTGTATGCGTGGGAGTGTTAATGCCCATGAATATTAATGTGATTTACACCTGGGAAGACTAAAGACACTCCCCCAATGTGCTAATGCCCCATCAAGGTGCTGCGAGGCAGCCTGAACTAAGAATGATTCGATGTATAAAAAGTTAAAAAGAACAGCATTTATTCAAAATAGAAATCTTTCCTAAGAACATAAAGACTTACAGTCATTCATATCACTTAACACTTCCTTTCAAAAAAAAAAAAACATAAAAAGACCAAACTTGTTTTTTTTATATAAAAAAATATATAAAATATTGCTTATATAGTGCTTATATAAATAAAAAAAAGTGCATTCAAAGAATCCTAAAAAAACTATCACAGGTTAAAAAAATTAAGCAGCATAACTGTTTACAACATTGATTTAAAAAAAAAATTATATCAGAATGATTTCTGAAGGCTGATGGTGACGATGTAAACACAACAAAACAAAAGCAAAAAACTGTTAGCACATTATCCAAAGTAAACTGATGGACTATTATGATTATAGATGCACAATGTATCTGTTGATGGACAGAGAAACATCTTTTGATTGGTAGACTGCGTAACCGCGAGTATCTGTTTATGGCTCTACGACCGCACGCATTTACTGATACACTCAATGAACGGCTGTACCTAATACAAATAAAACATCTCTAGTTAACTAGTAGATCGTTCATTTAGTCCGCTCTTAAATAAGAGATCTAGAGCTAAAATGTTTTGTTTTTGAACTCAAGCTGAGCGCTCGTGTCCTGCTATCAGTGTCATGGATACAGTGAGTCTCTTGTGGCGGCGCGCGCACAGAACGTGCTTTTCAATCTATTGCCATTGCGGACACTATTCATTCCGGTGAAATCACAAAATAAAATGCACACAAACGTGTGTCCTATATACGTGTGTGTTTGATATAGACTGTAACCACTGATGAACATATTCGGTTTTGATGAGAGAAAAAAAATATGCTAGTGGTGGATTCGAACCTGTAACCTCTAACACGCTTGGCAATTGATCTAACCACTAGACCACAGGAGAACTCAAACAAAACTTGCAGATCAATATATTTCACTAAATCATTACAAACTAAGCAGTTATTTAAAAAGTTTACACGAGCGTATAGGCCTACACGAACGTTGTGAGTTAATATTTACTATAGTCTGAAAATGCATTTGAGCTCTATGATCAGAAAAGGAATTATAAAACACTAAACTTACTCCGAACTTGTATCCTCGGGGTCAATCCGTTCTTCAAAATGCAACCGCTCGTCTGAGTTTCAAATTCCACTGAGGAAAAGGTTAATTATTCCCAGCTGTCCATAATCCTCTGAAGGAGTAACGTTAGCGTGCTTCCATCCCTAAAACGCGATGAACTATCAGTGAATCTCTGATGAAGAATCTTCATGTTGTTATGCAGTGATCGGGGGCGTGCCGCGTGTGGGATGCATATCGCCTATTTACCATGTCAAAAGCGCTGGGGGTGTGGCGGGCTCACCTAATTATTTTTAATGAAGGGAGAGCAAAAAAACTGTAACTCTCCTTGGTTTCAAACGGATTACATAAACTGGAAATATTTTAAAAAAAAAAAAATACTTCATTTGAAAGAAGAGAATCTCAGCTTCATAAAGAGACATCTCTCGTATCTCTGTGACAAGTATTGACAGAGTTAAAGTGAATGTTTCGGACGCGTTTCAGAACGGACCTCAAAGACAGAGAGAAGGGAAAACGTGCATCATGTTTATTTTTCTTTGTTTGACGAAAAGCACAACACTTTGTTTTTATTGTGAGTATCCACAAAAAAAATAGAAACTTAACAGGATCTAATGATGTACAACACTTATATTTAAGATCAAAATTAACAGAGTAATTTGATTCTCTTTTGCACTTGCAATGTGAATAAAGATGGTTTGAGCCAGCCACAATGTGTTTTCTGCACATTTATCAACTGCTGAGAGCATTAAACCATTGAAATTAAATTTTGTATAAAACAGATTTGGTAAAGTGTTGTATAAAATGTAAAATCTGGGTCCTGAAGCTAAACCAGCTTGGAACCACGACTTGAAAATGAACCACGGTTTGCATGTTACTTCAAGGCTTAAAGGAATGAGCGAATGGGAGTAGAACAGAGGAGGATGAATGGTGGGAGTGAGTATTTGAGAGTTCGGGTGAGTGTGCTGCAGGGAATTTAAAGGAGGAAAAGCAAAAGCAGGTGGGTGTTGTGGAGAAACAGCTATGGGTGGGTTTATTGTGACAGCAGTGTGTCAATGATGGTTTTAGTGGAGACAGGTGCAGGCAAAATAAAGTGATGCGCCAGCGCACCTGGGCAGGGACCATGGGTATGGATGAGATATAAACTCTCTCCTCTCTTGCCCAACAACTGCCTAGCATGGCCTAGGAGGAGGGGACGGGAGGGAGGAAGAAAGAAAGCATGCCGGTGTCACTCTTATGGAGATGTTTCCCTCCAATGGGATGAGCGTAGCCTAGCGTGACTGTTTGCACAGTGTGCATTGAAGCTGCTTTGATTTGTGGCTCAAGTGTGGGCCTGAAGTTGTCTGATCAGCTGTCAAACTACTTGAGTGCAAAGTTTGTTGACATGTTGCTCGATTGGAGCTGAAAACTAAGAGGTACGGTATCAAACCTTGGCTTTAAAAGATTCACCACCTCTCTTTTCTTTTTGCAAGATGTGCTTCTCTTGAAGCTGCATAATTTTGAATGTGCTCCGTGTTTTTGGTCCTACTTTATATTAAGTGTCTCATTGTTCCGTGTTGTCAATGTTTGATGGCAGTGAGCTGACTGGCTACTGATACAGCAGGAACCAATCAGCTGTGCCCTAGTATAGAGAATTATGTGATTGCACGCTGATTGGGTTATTAGAGAATTGACTTATTAGCCAGTGCCATCTTGAGCTTCATGACAGACTTTTGTATTTGTGCTGCTTAATAATTTTTTTGTGGAAACTGAGATATTGATTTCAGGATTTATGAAAAAAAAGTAATGTTTTTGTAACAATGTAAAAAAAAAAAAAGTTTGTTACAATGTAAACAACTTTACTGTCATAGTTGATCAATTTGAAATACTGACTCCAAACTGTATATAGTATATACTTTACTTTAATAATTAATTTATTTAATGTAACGTTCAGCAGCATCATGATGTGAAACAGGTCATTTAATACGGTGTTATTCACAAAAGTGTCATCTTCTGTTACCCAGTTTAGCTCATCAGCCACTTTCTTATCTAAGCTTGAAGACTAAAGGATCAGGCCTGACCAATGAGCTCAGACTGCCGGCTCAGAAATGGACCACATATCAGAGGAACAGCAATTACTGTACATGTCATATGCCTTTGGCTAAAGAAGTCTTACAAAAACTACAGTGTTGAATCGCATTTTATGTGACCAGACTGCTATGTTAAAGAGTGATGACGAAGAAACCATTTTGCCACCTTTTTTCCTTTGGGTAATTGTAGCTCTTTGCAGGGTCACGTGTGACTCTTTCCAGGATCTGCTCTCGCTGTTTGGTTTGTTCTGGGTTGTTTATTTGTTGCATGCGGGCGCTTGGCTGGCTTCCTGCAGCATTAACACAGGGACGGAACTCACAAGCCGCGTGGGAAGGAGGGCAGTGTGGCTGCCAGACTTCCTGCCCAGAACCAACGCTAAGACATGCGCAATATGCAGGGAAATGATTGGAAGAGGAGAGTAGGTGGAAGAGAATGAGATCGAGAGACACATTCAGCCCACTTCTTTGGGTTTCCATTGTCAGGACGGCTGTTCTGAGAGAAGCATGGAGCTGTTCATTGATTTTTGGGATGAGTTTCATGTCTCTTGTTATTTAATATATTACTTGTTTGAAGTCAACATTAACTCACAATTGATGTGGATAGTGTATGATTACACATTGGTCTTATTGTGTATTTAATCAGTGCACATTATTCTAAAGAATAATTGCTTGCTGGCTTCTCTTGAGACTCCTCTGCTTCAGCATAGGTAATAATATGCTAATGCCTGCCCGCACGCTGACGTGATTTGTTACAAGGTAGTTTGTGACGTAAGGAACACCAGCGTTTTTGAGACTATCCATGGTTTACTGGAGTTTTAAAGAGAAAATACTCAGCAATGGTGTTGACATGAATTTGCACATAGTTTGTCTTGAAGCACATTATTAACCCTTGTGCATCCTTGTGGACATTTTTGGCTTTTTCAGTTTTGTTTTTTTGATAACTTTGTCTGTGTTAATGCTAACTGCATACAATTTGCCACAGGTGTGTATTTTTATTGGAATTTTAATATTTCACGCCATTTTCATAAAAAAAATCAATTTTGCACTAAGTACACAAAATACTCCCTCTTAGCATCGTTTTGCCAAAAATGGCCCCATTGAAACCCATTAAAACTGCCATTTTTAATCCCAGTGCCATTTAAATATAAAATGATGCAAACTTTGTTAAGAGGCTTTCATTATGTTGGCAAGGCTTCAAAATTTAAATTTTTACTATTTTTTATCAGATGGTGCCATTTTTTCACATTTGGCCTATAAAGCAAATACTCGCTTTATTCCTATTTTCTGCTTCGGCATATTATAGAGCCAATTGGATAAATTGTACAACGATAATTGTGTGGGTATGTTGGTATGGATGTCTGGGTGTGGTTTGTATGTGTGTAATAAAAAAAAAATGTGTGTGTGTGTGTGTGTTTGTGCGCTTGTAATATTTGAGAGAGAAAAACTCAACTGCAAATCTAAAATCCAATCACTGTGAGCACCAGTGGAGTTTTGCTGGCACCCAATGGGGAAAATCTGTTACTGCGCCCAAAAAAATCTTACCGAAAGCTCATTTTTTGAGATATCATCCTCAAATTTGGAACACAACTTGTTTAGATTTATGGCTTTGAATTCATATCAGTTTTGGAGTTCAACATGTTTAATAAAATATATATTTTATATAAAATAATAATCATAAATAATTTTCATAAACTTAAACCTATATAACATTTTTTTGGATTGACATATACATTTTATTTTACTTCAGCAATAATCTGCAAAGGGTTTTCTTTAAAATGATACCAAATTTGAGTCTGTGCTCCAAAGATTCAAATTTTTATGACAGTTTTTTGACGTGGACATTTTTGTCCTCTATGTAGCTATGTGTAACTTTTTTTAATTGATGCACAAGGGTTAAAAACACCACATAGAAATAAACAACATTAAAAACTTGATTTCTACCACAGGGGGTCTTTAAGTTTCAATGGTTTTTCAGGATGGAAGTAGTTTGTTAAGGGGCCAGGCATTTACGCAAGACCGTTCCCAACAACAACAAAAAAATTATACATTTTGACCGTTCAATTACACGATTTTAAAGTGCAAGTTTTTGAAAATTATACCATTATTAGGGGCTTTTCGCACCAAATAGTTATAGGAAGTTAGTTCTAGGAACTAACCACGAGGGTGGTTCCCTGAGAACTAATGGTTCCCATAGGAAAGTTTTTTCTGTTGCATTCGCACCGCCAGTAGGAACTCTGAAGTGACGTAAGCCGCGCTCGCTGTTGTGACTTTTATTTTGATGGCGCTCAGATTCAGCCTGAGCAAACAAAAAGTGCTTGCATTCTCCTTGTTCATTAAAGTTTACAATCTGTCTAACAGTCCTGTCTAATACATTATTAGATAGAACTGTTATACCTAAAAGTAGACAGTATATGAAAAGTTATTAGCGTGTACTGTGTGGTTGGTGTACAGTGTTGCTAGCTGAGCAGAAATACATATCATGTTTGCCTGGTCCCCTCAAAGTTGCGTTGGATTTTCGTGTTGGATTTCCATGTTTGTATATTTAGTTTCTGAGTAAATATATAGGCTATAATCTGTGTTTTTATTTATGGCTGTTTTAAAAATGGCGGGTGCTGGTGTTTCGCGTGCGTTCGGCAATCCGCGTATATATTAACGTCACTGATAGTTCCAATAATGCTGGTTTCGACCCTACTCTGAAGTAGGAGCTAAATTAGTTCCTCCAAAATAGTTCCTAGAACTAAAATCGTTCCAAATTCCTGCGGTGTGAACATGCCGACATCCGAGTACTTCCTCCAATAGTTCTAGGAACTATGAAAAGGCTCCTCCGGTGCGAAAGCCCTTATTGTCACAGATCCATGTGGATGGGGTTCGCTTTGACAATGTTGTTGTCTGCACACGAAAATGCAAAGGAAAAAAAATCAGTTTTTAGTTGTTACCAAGTAATTTCTGCTATGGAAAAGAATGGCCACTTTTTTTTTAGGATCCACAATTTTTTAGGATCCAAAGAGGAATTTTATCCACAATTTCAGATTTAATTTGATCAATTAATTAATTTGTGCATAACATTACAGCAGTAAAATTGGTTGGAAAAAACCTTCGTTCTTTCATAAATTTATTTTTTATTATAATATTTTTTGCTTCCACAAAATGTCTTTATCTTTGATCAATTCATTTGCATTATTACTGAATTGCTTGACGCCACTGGTTGTAAATGTTTATATTGACTATATCAAAGCTTGCACTGGTAGTTATGAATTTAGAAACAGCAATAAACTGTGTTTCTGACAGATCAATGATGTCACAGGTGGGTGGTGAGTCACTATCCTGGTGGAATGTCAATAATAAAGGTAGGCAGAGCATCATATTGACCTGTCATATTGAGAATATATGATATTTTGTTTTTTCCCTTGCCTCGCAAGACAGAAATGACAATAAACCAACTTTACGTGACTAGAGAAGACTTATACCAGAAGCCTTGTCTCTCGCGCCTGCAGCCTGTGTCCCGCCGTTTTCTAACTCTTCCTTGCCAGGTTGGGCCATCAGACAGAGGATGGATAACAACTCCAAGGCTCAATGAGTTCCTATTCACTGGCCTGCCAAACTGCTCTCGGGTTCAGGCTGGAGCAACAGCGGATTGTTTGCCAGTAAAAGTGCCAAGCGTTGATAAGACAGTGGCACATCGACGGTTACAACCTGGCAGCCTTATTTTAGCCAGGGTGACAACGGGTCTGTCTGCACCTTTTGTCAAAATGTCCAGCCCCTCTCCCAGATCTCACTTTCTCCATTTTTATCTCCATGTGTGTTTCTCATTCCGATTCCATCTTTTGTGTGCTTGTCATGTTATAAAGGCACATCAGTTTATGAAGTTAATCTGTGTTCAACTAATCTGCCTTGATTGTCTTGTCGTCCTTGTCTTTCTGGATTCATCCTTAAAATTTGTTTCCTTATTTCTCTCTCTCTCATATATATATATATATATATATATATATCCCCATTAAAACTGGCATTATGAGGTTGACAAGTGTGTTTTAAATAAATGGTCTCTGGCTTTCCCTGAACATGGTTGGAGTTATTTGGGTGGGAGGGCTGATGGATGTATGTTGTCAGTCTGCATTCATAATGAGGCATCAAGCAGCTTGTTAGATGCAATCAGTAGCTGCAACCCATGAACCTCATTCAATTTGTTGTCATGTAGCATGTTGTATCATCTGAGACCCCTGAGGAGAAAGGCTGGGGGAGATGATCATTTTTAGAATGGCTTGTTCACCTCTTCCATTTACAGATAAAGAACGCCCACTTAGCATCAACTTAGCATCATCTTAGCTCTTGGCACACTGACAATGTTTATGGCCGTTTCCCTTTTGTCCAGTCTAGTTAACCGAAAGTTAACAGTGTCTTTGTTTCTGCATGAGTGAAAACTTTTTAGACTCTCAAATTATAAGAAATGATTAAGATTTAGCATCTAAAAAAAAGAGAGTGTGCTTAAAGTTGGAATGAAATGTAAATGCACCGTTTAATTTTTTTTTTTTAAATGAAAAAAAAAAAAATAATAATTCGATTTTTTTGTTTTTTTGGGGGTTTTTTTCAGAAAAAAAACTTGATCTGGTGAAACAGACTTTTCTCTTGTGACTTGACTTAAACTCCGCCTCTTTCTTACAATCAAACACATGCTGTGTCTGAAATTGAATACTTGCCTATATAGTATACGAAAAACAGTACGCCAACAGAGTAGTATGCCTGAATACATAATATTTTAAAAAACAGTAGGCGAAAGTCCCTGGATGACCTATAACTTCCGGCGAGATTCTTAAGTGCACATTCAATGGACACTTTACTATTCCATGCGGCCACAGGAGAGAATTTTGTGAATGGAGTTGAAGGGACGCAACTGACGCTGGTAGGTCACATGATAATGACAACATGGCGGATGTAGTACCTCCGGATTACATTCATACTACACACATTCATACTATGTAGAACAGTGGTTCTCAATCCTGGTCCTAGGGAGCCACTGCTCTGCATAGTTTGTATGTCTCCCTCATTTAACACACCTGTTTCAGATCATCAGCTCATTAGGAAAGAGCTTTATTAACTGAAGTGGGTGTGTCAGATAAAGGAGACATATAAAATGAGCAGAGCAGTGGCTCCCTAGGACCAAGATTGAGAACCACTGATGTAGAACATACTTTTTAAACGGTCGCAAATTAAGTTAAAATTTAAATGTAGTACCAAAGTACGCGATTTCGGACGCAGCTACAATCTCGCTTTCAGATCTGCTTCCATCCAATCAACAACTGATGGAATAAAGTCCCCGCCCCACAATTTTTGCACTCGGATGTGCCACTGAAGAAATGCTGAATACTGAAAAAGTCTGTCAATGCTACAGATAAATCACGACTTTAAGCTCTGTTCCAAAAACTAGCCTCACTTCATAGGTAGCTTTCTTTTTTAGTATCTCACTGTATCTCAATTTGAAAGCTTATGAATGATTGATTTGGAACACTTTACTCCATATTTCACATAATTACCACTCCACACAGTGTTACATTTGATTACAATAAAGTTTGTCATTAGCATGTTGCTAAGCTAACATTGGGCACTGTAATAAACATACATGTGCACAGCAAACAAACAGACAAAAAATATATTTTTACCATTATGATCCTTTCTCTCACTTGGTCATCCATATTGGAGCTATTTATTCACTGCATCAATGAGATCCCACGCCCCCTGCCCCCCTAACCCCGCCCATACACAAGCACACCAACTGTGTGCTTGTGTGTTTAGCTGACTGAATAATTCAGTCACATCATTTTAAAGAAGCCACACTAGCCCTGTAAGTGTTTCAGTAGATCATTTTTATCTTTTATCCTTGTGTTTACACTCCAAAATGACCTTTAGACTGAGGTCTAATTGGATAAAGTATGTTTTAGAGCTTAATGTATGAGAAGAGAGAATATCCTCTCTGTTTATAGAAAAAAAGGGCACAGGGCATTCCACTCCAGAGGCAATTCACTCAGAGATATTTCATTGCACCATTTGCCCACACTCATACTGTACCCAGGGTTTAGAATATGGTAGCATTACCTTTACCAGGGCAAACCGCAGTGAATGAAATGAGCTGTATCATTGAAAGATGCGGCAACACATTACCCAGCAGCACACATTTGTTTGAATGAAAAATCTGCTGAGCCAGAATGTGAAGATGAAGAAGGAGGTGCCAAAAACGTACTCGGTTACTAACGTAACCTCGGTTCTCTCTAGAGAGGGAACGAGTACTGCGTAATATCTTACGCTATGGGGGAAAACTCTTTTCCACGAGATATTGAAGCCAAAAATTATCCTTAATTTTTTATTAATGTAAAACGCTTTGCAGCAGCAAGCAGACATAGGCGAGACAGCTCGCGCGCCTATTGGCTGCCCTGCGGCAATAGCAGCAGCCTATCGAGAGAGGCTCTGCGTGACGTCACGACGAATGGGGGCCTTTCGCGCCCATATCGTCACGTCCCGCCAGAAAGGGCGTGGTCTCGCCCCATATCTAGGCTCGATAGCTGCTCTTACGTTGGTTTTCATCGCCGAAGCGAACCAGAGCGTATTCCAAGCACGGCAAGATACGCAGTACTCGTTCCCTCTCTAGAGAGAACCGAGGTTACGTTAGTAACCGAGTACGTTCTCTTACGAGAGTATCTCTCGTACTGCGTAATATCTTACGCTATGGGGAACACAATGCAACACGCCGTGCTGGTAGGGATCCAACACCAAAGTCCCAGGGGCCGAAGCCCGGGGCGCATATAGTGCATAATCACCATAAACTCACAGAGAGTGAGGGAAGAGAGGCTAGAAGCATCATTCCCTGTAAATAGCATCCGAAGGAGCTGATCATGTGACAAATAGACCATACCGTCAGGGTGAACATTCAGCCTGAACTGGGTGGCCACAAGTGTGTCGACATTTTAATGAGCTGCTGTACCGGTCAGTGAGCAATACGCAGGTCAAACTCAGTATCTGAGCCGCACAGCGGGCAGATAGCACTGAACTTTATACCACCAAAAGCTTAGCTTGCAAGGCGGGAACCTCCAGGTTATAGTATTTTATAAATGTAGACGGCGAGGCCCAGCCCGCGGCCATACAATATCTTGCAGGGTAACCCCGCTAGACCATGCCCACGAGGAGGCCATGCCTCTTGTGGAGTGCGCTCCAACACCCAAAGGGCACTGTAGGCCCTTAGAAGTGTAAGCCAGCGCTATGGCACCAACTATCCATCTGGATAGGCTCTGTTTCGAAGCGGCAAGTCCCTTAGCACGGCCGCCAAACGAAACGAAAAGCTGCTCAGTCTGTCTGAAACCAGACGAGCGGGACACATAAGCCCTTAGTGCCCTAACAGGGCAAAGGAGACTCGCGTCCTTCTCCTCATTGAGAACCGGACGGGCAGACAGGGAAATCACCTGGGCCCTGAACGGTGTGTTGAGGGATTTTGGCACGTAGCCGTGCTTCGGTTTGAGTATGACCTTAGAGTCATTAGGTCCAAACTCCATGCATGACGCGCTCACTGAGAGCGCTTGCAAGTCCCCTACGCGCTTCACTGAAGCGAGAGCCATAAGAAACGCTGTCTTGAAGACAAGTATTTCATGTCTGACGACTGGATTGGCTCGAATGGGGCACCTTTCATGGCCTCCAAGACCGTGGAAAGGTCCCATGTCGGGACTGAAGGGGGCCTGGGAGGGTTTAGCCTCCGAGCTCCTCTAAGGAAACGCACGACTAAGTCGTTCTTTCCTAGTGTCTGGCCAGACACCGGTTTTACAAACGTTGCTATGGCCGCCACGTATACTTTGAGCGTGGAAGGGGTCCTGCCCTTATCCAGTAGCTCCTGAAGGAAGGAAAGCACTTCCGTAACCCTGCAGTCTACAGGTGAAAAGCTCTGCGCTTGACACCAAGCAGAGAACACAGACCACTTCGAGGTGTAGAGCCGTCTGGTAGACGGGGCTCTAGCCTGCGCGATCGTGTTTAACACTCCCTCTGGGAGGTCAGCGGGTACCCGTTGATGGCCCCTGCGTGCAGGGACCACAAATCCGGGCGAGGATGCCAAATCGAGCCTCCCGCCTGAGAGAGGAGGTCTCTCCTCAACGGTAAAGGCCATGGGGCAGCGCTGGTCAGCTGCATCAGGACAGGGAACCACGACTGGTTTGTCCAGAGCGGAGCTATGAGTAGCACTGGGCATCCCTCCCTCCTGATTCGCTCCAACACCTGAGGCAGGAGTGAGACAGGGGGAAAAGCATATAGGGGGCGGCGGGGCCAAACATGGGCCAGCGCCTCCCGGCATTTCGAGAAGAATCTCGGGCAGTGAGCGTTTTCTTGGGACGCGAACAGGTCCACCTGCGCTTTGCCAAACGTTTCCCACAGCAGCTGGATCGTCTGCGGGTGCAGAGACCATTCTCCTGCTGGGACGTTGTTTCTGGACAGCCTGTCTGGCCCCACATTTAGGTGACCAGGCACATGCGCCGCTCTCAGCGAGAGCAGGTTGTGCTGAGCCCAGACCAGGAGGTGTTCCGTCAGCCTGTAAAGGTTTCGGGACCTGACGCCGCCCTGGTGATTTATGTACGCCACCACTGACATGTTGTCCGACCGGACCAATACGTGGTGGCCTTTTATCTGGGGACAGAAGCGCCGTAGCGCTTTGTCGACTGCTATTAATTCCAAGCAGTTTATGTGAAGGAGCTTCTCCCGTACTGACCATAGGCCAGCTAGCGGTCTGCCTTCGAGCAGCGCTCCCTGCCCCGAAGTGGAGGCGTCCGTAGACACCACCTTCACACTCGAGGGGATCCCCAGACTCACACCTGACTGATACCAGTCGGTTGCTTTCCATGGTTTCAGAGCCGAAATGCACTGAAGGTCGACCTGGGCGAAATAGACCTGCGGTCACGCCTGGGGGGAATGTGCTTTTAGCATAGCTCATGGGCGCTGCGGAGCAGCCAACTGGATTCGGAGGCTGCTGAGGCCATCAGACCCAGCATTTTCTGAAACTTGCTGAGCGGGATTTATAGAGCCGTGGGGGAAGGATCTCGCGACGTGCTGAATATTCAATCCGCGCTCGGTGACAAGCGTGCTGTCATGGATAGCGAGACTAACATGTTCCAGAAAGAAATTCTCCGACTGGGGAGCAGTGAGCTTTTCGCACCAAACTGACTGTAAGGCCCAGCTCTCGAGTGCTCGAGTAATGCGCCCTGTTTCTATGAGCTCCGTTCGTGAACGAGCTAGTTTTCAGCCAATCGTCCAAGTAGTTCAAAAACTCGCATGCCCGAGTTCGGGGGGGCGAGGGCCGCGTCCATGCACTTCGTGAACGTACGGGGTGCTAGGGACGCTGAACGGCAGGACTGTGTATTGATATGCCTGGCCCTCGAAGGCGAATCTCAAGAATCGCCTGTGATGGGACGCTATTTGTATTTGAAAATAGGCGTCTTTCAGATCTATTGACATGAACCAGTCTCCTTGGTGCACTTGCGCGAGGATTTTCCTGGTCGTAAGCATTCTGAACTGGCGCTTCACAAGCGTTCTGTTCAGCAGTCGCAGATCTAGAATGGGTCTGAGCCCACCATCTTTTTTCGGTACCAGAAAATATCTGCTGTATAAGCCCCCTTCGCCCTGAGATAGAGGTTCTATAGCCCTTCTCTCAGTAGTTTCGCTATCTCGGCTCGAAGTAGATGAAACACTTCGCTTTACACCGTAGTTTCGACTCGCGCCGTATAACGGCGGGGGCGTCGAGCGAACTGTAGCGAACAGCCTCTCGTTATAGTGTTCAACACCCATTCTGATACCCCGGGAAGCCTTGACCACGCATCTGCGTGAATAGCTAGGGGTAGAATGAAATCTGGGCTCTGGCCGCGGCAGGACGGCGGCTCGAGAGCCCCTGTGTACTGGGAACACAACACCGTGTTTACAGCGTTCGAGGCGGGGGGCGCGCTGATCACAGCGGGCAGCCTGGCCGCGCTCAGCTTCTCTATGGCGGGACGCGCAGAGAAAGCGAGCGGGGCGAATCCTGTGGGATTCGGCGCGTGTGAGGGAATGTGGGCACATTTACTACATGCGGGCACATTTACTACACTGAGAATACTGTCAGCTCGCGCCGACTAAATCACTGCTGTGTTTACAGCGTGCGAGGCGCGCGCTGATCACAGCTGGCAGCCTGGCCGCGCTCAGCTTCTCTGTGACGGGTTGTGCAGAGAAAACGAGCGGGGGCGAATCCCGTGAGATTCGGAGTGTCTGTGAGAAATGCGGGCGCGAGACAGCGGGCACATTTTCAGCACGGAGAACACTCGGCTCGCTCCGACTGAATCAACGCTGTGTTCACAGCGTGCGAGGTGCGCGCTAATCACAGCGGGCAGCCTGGCCGCGCTCAGCTTCTCTGTGACGGGTTGTGCATAGAAAGCGAGCGGGGGTGAATCCCGTGGGATTCGGCGTGTCAGTGAGGAAATGCGGGACAGCGGGCACATTTACTGCACTGAGAACACTGTCGGCTCGCGCCGACTAAATGTGTGTTAGTTTCGTTTTTACAGAAACCAAGGGACACGCATCATGTAGTGTAAGCGGGCATTGTATGGGCGCGTTCACTACATTTTCTGCACAACCAACATGAGTTGGTTTTATTTGTGCTAGCCCTGCACCATGGCGGGCTGTGTCTGGGTGTGGGAATGGGCACTGGGACGTGGGCATTCTTACAACACTCGTAACACCATCGGCCGTGGCCGGGACACCAGAAAATGCACTCTTTATTGGATTTATCTGGGTAGCCATAGAAGCTTTTGTGCGCAGGCAGCGGGCTGAGACACGCGCTTCATGCGAAATACACTGGACAGTCAAACGCATGACTGACGAGCGAGAAGTTTTGGTGGAATCCGGCCGCAGCGGGATCTGAACACCGTCACTTCCCAGAGAGACTAGAAGGCTTGAGACCCCGGGCTTACTCATCCTCGGCCGGGGCCCGCGCTGAGGGGGCGGGTCCAGCAAGCGAGAGCGGTGTTGATTCGGCTGGCGGCGTGCTAGTTAGCCGAAACGACGCCTTGTGCGCAGCAAGCGGTGGGAACAGCTTGCTCACTGCGAAATACACTGGAACAGTCACATGCTTGGAACTGAACGAGCGAGAAGTTTTGGTGGAAATCCGGCCGCAGCGGGAACTGAACACCGTCGCTTTCCTAGAGAGACTAGGAAGGCCTTGAGACCTCGGGCTTTATCTCAATCCTCGGCCGGGGCCCGCGCTGAGGGGGGCGGCGTCCAGCAGAGCGAGAACGTCGAGGAACACGGAGCGCTCAGCTTCCGTCATCTCGGATAGTTAGCCACAAATGTTACTCACCATTCAGGGGGGAAAGGCGCGGGTCTCGACTGTGACGGAGCTTCGTCTTTCCCGAGAAAGCGTCCGTCCAGCCTATTGCGCGTTAGTTGCGCGAGCGCCTTTCAGTCGAGGCCGATGTAATCCACGGCTTGAGAGAGCGGACGCATCGGCTCAGTTTCAATGCCGTCTCCGGTAAGTTCGTCGAGCTCAAGTGCGGACGCGGCGGCAGACGGCGGCCACTGTCCGTCCGTGGGCGACTCGAGCGAAGCCGGCGAAGCTGGCGGGCGAACCGGCGAGCTTTGGCGGGCTGGAAATAGCTCGGGCGCGCGCTGGGCGCGGCGCTTCTTGCGGCGCGCGTCACGGCAGGCTGGGATGCAGGCTCGGATAACGCAGCTAGGCGAGTCCGCAGAGTCACCATAGGCAAACGTTCACAATGATGGCATCCGCCGTCAGCGAGCGCGATGGCCGCGTGATCCTCACCCAGGCAGGACACGCAGATGACATGGCGGTCCTCATCGCTGAGTGGGGCTCGGCAAGAACCACAGGAAGGCATCTTTAAAAAGACGCCGCTCTTTTAGAGGGGTGGGAAAAAAAGGCAGATAATGCAATCACACACACTCTAAGCAGAGGAAAGGATATGTACGCCGGAAAGCGCAGCAGGTACGGCGGCTGAAGGCGGCGAGGCCAGCGACTCCAGGCTCGATGGCACGTCCCGCTGAAGGCTACAGGTCGACGGCGCGGCTTCTCACTCTGGATCCAGCGATGCGGGAGGCTTCGCTGAAGAGATGAAAATCAACGTAAGAGCAGCTATCGAGCCTAGATATGGGGCGAGACCACGCCCTTTCTGGCGGGACGTGACGATATGGGCGCGAAAGGCCCCCATTCGTCGTGACGTCACGCAGAGCCTCTCTCGATAGGCTGCTGCTATTGCCGCAGGGCAGCCAATAGGCGCGCGAGCTGTCTCGCCTATGTCTGCTTGCTGCTGCAAAGCGTTTTACATTAATAAAAAATTAAGGATAATTTTTGGCTTCAATATCTCGTGGAAAAGAGTTTTCCCCCCATAGCGTAAGATATTACGCAGTACGAGAGATACTCTCGTAAGAGAACTGCAAGACAGCAGGCAGTAGGAAAAACTACAGCTCAAAAAAACAGTTCTTGTGTTAAAGCAATAGTTCGGTCAAAAATGAATCATGCTTTTGTATAAATTTGTTTTATTGACACAAAAGCAGACATTTTGAATCCATGTTTTCCACAAAGAAACACAATGAATCGAGCCTGAGAGCTTTTAAGGTTCCAAAAGTACTCAAAATTACCATAAAAATATCTTAAACAGTTCATTTAACTTATGCACTATATTCCAAGTCTTCTGAAGTCACGTGATAATAGCATAGTCCTCCACGCTGCAACCGAATCATTGTGTCAGTGAGTCACAAACAAATAATTTACAATCAGTGCAAAAGTTGGACTTTGCATGGCAGGTATCGCTTTGCAGATCTGAGTATTGTAGCACCCTTTACACGATGTCTGCATAAACTTCTGAATTATTTTCATGAGTCTTTTATTCTTGTAGGTGTGTTGAGAAGCTTTGGGGTGAATTATGTGAGCATGTGTGAAGGGAAGAGTGGAGGAAGGTAAACAATGTGGAAATGGTGGTTTCAGGAGGCATAATCTGATTTTCAGAACGCTAGGCAGAGGCACGCTGTCATGTCAGATGAGGCAAGTCATCTTTATTAACAAGGGAACAAAGTTGGCAGGCTTGGCCGAGCCGCCACTGAGTGTGTCAACATATCCAGAGATTGTCCTACATAACCATTTATCTTGATCTGAGTTCAGCTAATGACCAGCACATTTATTATTTGGAATCTGTTTATAATCAATACAGATGCTTCATTGGTTGTATCAATCATGTCTTTCTACATCCTGACATTTGCTCATATGCAGCTGTAAACACACCATGGGGGTTTGTGGAATAACTAAGGCATTAGACTAGACTGAAAATGCCTGACTATTTGCTTTTGGTGGATTTCACTGTTATTAATCTAAAATGCGTCACTTGCTTATTTCATCTAGATCCAAAGAGGTGAGGGAGACTCTCAACATTCAAATAAATCCTCACCTCAAATTTACCTTATTGACTCATTATCAAAACTGTATATTTCTAATTGTAAGTTCATGAAATGACAAATCTGTCCTCATTTTCTCACCCTCATACATTTGTGAAAAATAGAAGATATTTTGAAGAATATTTGTTACCAGACAGGTTTGGTTCCCATTGACTTTCATGGTATCTACAAAAAATTCAATGGAAGTCAAACCAAAACTGATTGGTTACCAACATTCTTCAAATTATCTTATATTGCATTGCACAGAAGAAAGAAATGCACATAGGTTTGGAATGACATGAAAGTTAATAATTAGCAAGCATGCAGTGTGTTAAAATAGTAACATTAAGAATTAGAGAACCAGATCTTCTTTGTAAACTAATCATTTTATGATTATTACTCGCATTCTTGCATGCTCTTAAATAGCATTCAGTGAGCACAGCAAGTTTGAACCCTGAAGAACCGTGTTCAAGTCCAATGACGAAGAGTTGCTAATAAATGTATTTTGTTTTCCCCAGAAGTCATGCCAGTTCCAGAACAGCCTGCTGAAGCAGAGAACGCCACCATGCTCAGCCCAGGACTGAATGCTTCTAATGGGGATGGATCTGAGACTGAGACCACCTCTGCCATTCTAGCCTCCGTGAAAGAGCAGGTAGGACTTTTAATGTCCACTGTACTTCAATCACATTTTGGGCTCAAAGCCAGACCTTTTCAGTGGAAAAGTTGAACTCTTTGCGGAACTGTCCATGACTTATCAGGAGACAGCGGTTATCTGCACACATTTGTCATATTAACTGCAGTGCTAGACCTTTTCTATACACTTTCTCGGAGACAGCGATTAAAAGTGGAATGATAAATGCAAGAAAGACAATTTTTTATGACATTGAGTGCTTGTCAAAAGGTGACTGGATGGTATTAAAGTGAACATTGTAAAATATTACACACATATAGTATAGTTATAGGTCTGTAGAATGTAATCGTATGTAGATAAATATGCAAAGACTCAAAGTACATTTTTACCGTCTATCTTTTTTTCTCTCATATACACTACTGTACTACTGTACAATACTTTAAATGTTTGGGGTCGGTAAGATTTTAAGTCTTTTATACTAACCAAGGCAGTAAAGACAGTAATATTGTGAAATATTATTACAATTTAAAATTTAAAACAAATGATTCCTGTGAGGGCAAAGCTGAATTTTCAGCATCATTACTCAAGTCTTCAGCGCCACATGATCCTTCAGAAATCATTCTAATATGCTGATTTGGTGCCGAGAAACATCTCTGATTATTATTATAAATGTTAAAAAACAGTTGTGCTGCTCAGTGAAACACTGCATCATGTCTTTATGTCTTCATACTGTCACGTTTTATCAAATTAAAGGTTCTCTAAGCGATCCTGGGTGACATCACTTCTTGTTGACGTTCGAACTATTGTCAAACAAAACGGAGGCTAGCTAGACCCTCCCTCCTCCTCATCCACACACTAACCCCTCAAACCCACCCCCAAACCGTTCTTGTCGGTTATTGGCTGGAACAGTTTGTTATGTTTCGTAGAGCGGGTCGCTAGAGTTTGTTTTTGTAGCCGTTTGTGGAGCCTGGGGTGTCCGCAGAGATCGCGTTTTTTTACAGTGTGTTCAGAGGACAGGCAGCTAGTGGATAGTGAGGAGATGTTTGCTGTATGTGACAAAAAAATGTTTTGGCCTTAAAAACGTGTGACATCGCTTAGAGCACCTTTAATATGTCCCTGTTGTATAAATGTATTCATTTTTTATTGTAAAAAAAATCATACTGACCCCAACGGTATAGCGTGTCTAATATACATTCAAAAGAATAAAACTGATTTGGAGAGGCCAGAGGGTTATTGAGTTAAAGCTCATGTGTGACATTATTAAACCATTCAAAGATCAGCTGCTAAAAGATGGAGGAAAAAATCTGAAATATTTAGACAGACATTAGGTGTGGGAAAGTAAGCTGGAGGAAAGTGACTGTGTGTGAAGATGAATGTTTGACTGAGGAAATCTTCCTGAGGAAAAAAAATTCCAGAGTTGCCGCAATGAATGCAAATTGAGAGATGGAGGGGGAAATCAGAAAAATGCCATAAAGTCAGAGCCTGCGGAACTGTTACACCTTGGGAATCTGTCTTGGTAATGATTTAATTGACACTACAGTATGCAACATATAATAGTATGTAATTTGTATTTGATTACATTCTTCTTGTTTGCCAAATCCCAGCTCAGCAGTAAAAGGCCACCTGTGTTTTACTCGATGATGGATGTAGTTCAGGCAGCCATTCCCATCCCACCTGGAACGGCCCCGTAAGATTGTGCAGGTGGCTCTTCGGCCCAATCCGTCACAGAAATTAGCCATTAGTTTTATTCATACACAACGGGTTCTCGCTGAGTTGCATGGAGTACAGACGGCTAGCTCATCAAAGCCTCAAAATGTTGATGGCTTCATGTACTGTTTTAATAAAAGCTACATTAAAATCAGAGGTGCTGATGCAGTGTTTCACCGAGCAGAACTGAGCATCTGTACAACGCAGTGCTGGGGTTTCATGGTAGATTTGATTAATAAACCTGTGTATATCTGTGAGGCACTTGCTGTGAGGAGGCTGTATAAATCAATGATAGTAATGTTTGGAGACTCCTCTCTCTCTCTCTAGCTCCAATAAGCCACCTGTAAAACATCTTTGCCCAACTTATAGGTATTGCTCTTGGTTCTGAACGTGGAAAAGTAGGTTATTTTAAAGTTGATAAAGCAGTGTTTAACACTGTAATGCGTGGCATATGACATAATAGTACTACTTTATTCAACAGTCTATTGAACCTTCAAACAACAACAAAATAATTAAATATAAAAATTGTTTTGTTAATGTGTCAATGTATCGTATTTGATGTAAAGTCTGAAAAATAGATGCTAATTTTGAGAGGTTTTTGATAGATTATGTTTCAGTGTAATTAATTTATTTGTGTTTAACTAAAAATGAGTGTTAATAGAAATAGATCAAATGAACTCTAATATTGATTGATACATTACATAAAAAAAACAAATATCGGTTATTAACCTATATGGTACCTATATATGGGTATTCTTGCATATTTAAATGTTATGGGCAAATTGTCTTCTTATAAATAACAAAACAAAGTTTTGTCTATTTTTTTAGTTTTTGACTTTTAAAAGCTATAATTTGTGTATCCTAGACTGGCATCTAGCTTTATAGTTGACAGCATTCATCTCATATACGACTTGGATCAGTATTTGGTCTTGATGCCAGATCACTGATTCACAAAAATAAGTAGCAAACATTACCTGCAGTTTTTGGTTGCTTATTGGCATTTCTGCATCTTTTGTTGCACAGTAAATTTGATAGCGCTCTCCTGTAGTCTACTCCTATGTTATTTTGTCATTTAATTAATTCACTACATAAATACTTTAACTGACTTCAAAATTAGCAGAGAAAAGGACTTAAAATTACACATTAGCCTACACTGAAGACTGCATATTATTGTACATTGAAATCAAACCCACTTGCATATTTTTTTTCCAAGAAGAATTTATTCATTTCAAGCCCTCCAGTGAAAATATTGCTCTGTTCTGATCACACAAGCAATTAAGGCATTATATTTGCAGCCTTGAGATATTATTGTGAGGATGTGAGAGATATTTCTTAGCAATTTCAGACAAGCGCAGGCTGTGTTCAAGCCTCATTATGCTAACTCCTTTCATAAATCCAGCACATGTTTGGCCTTCACATTCCAGTGGGCTGGTCCCTGTGTAATAAAGCCTTTCATGTTGAATACTCTGATTAGAAATAAAAAAGTAGAATAACAGAAGTGTGCTTTATTAAATAAGCTATTAGGTTGCACACTGTTAGATGTAGTTCTTCCTACTGTCAGACATTTTAAAGAAAGCTGCTATACCGGAGTGACACTGATCTTGACACTGTAACAATAAGTTAAAGCAGAGGTTTTCAAACTTTTGTTGACACAAGGGACCGCCTACGTGAACATGAAGGTAGCTATATTGTTATTATATTGCCATTTTTTATATCCGTTTTTAGAGTACTGTTAGATGTATAAATCCGAAGAGAGGTATACAATTATGTTGACAATAGAATAAAATAATTATTGCAATCCTCATCCATCAAAACTACTGATCTATATAAATGTAATTTGTATAGATCAGTGGTAAAAAACATTATTAGCGAGATGCTGGTTTGCTTTATCAAGCCAAAAAATGTAAATGATCATCTGGCCAACGGTGGGATGTTTTGGCGTTCCGTTCAGTCTGTATTTCTCACAGCGTAAGGCGTGAGAGTTCGCGCTCTTCAATCACAATCACAGAATATGACAGAGCTTGTGTCTTAAAGTCAAACCCAGAACTGGAATGAATAATTCACTGAAAATGCAACGTGAGTCTCTATAGACCTTATTCACAGCAGCGCCATCTTTGATTTTTAACGGGAATGAAAGCGAGGGTGTGGAGGAATATACATCTCTTCTGTGGGTTGAAACACTGCAAAAAAAGGCTTTCAGAGAAATTTCAGTAGACAAAAACCAACAGAAAATATGAGCTGTGGAAAATAAGTGATCTAGGAGCTTTATACAGCTTTTTACGGAGGATGCCATTGACAACACGGTTTGTCTATACCTCACAGCCTCACTTTCATACATGTCATGTTTTGGACTGATTGTTTGAATGAATTCGCCTACTGGATCATTGGGCTGAAAATTTCCCAGGAGTTTGGCTTTTTATTTTAAAGGGGTTATCGGATGCCCATTTTCCACAAGGTAGTATGATTCTTTAGGGTCTTCATATAAAGTTTGTAACATATTTTGGTTAAAATTCCTCAATGGTTGTGTAAAACAACACCCTTTTTTACCTCCTCGAAAACAGCTCCGTTCACAGCGACCCGTTTCGGTGCATGTCTCTTTAAATCATAATGAGCAACTGCTCACCCCACCCCTCTCTTCCCTAAGAATATAAATTTCCAACTACCAGGGTTACAGGTGCTTGCACCATTTGACTCCAAATATCATCTGACTGCATGACGTAATTACGTAAATGACGCAATTTCTATCGTAATTTATTTGCGTTAAATTATTTAAAGGATTTTGAATTAATCGCATATGTTAACATGTTAACATCAACAGCCCAAATTAACTGATTAATTCAATTTATGAAATTGTATTAATAATAATAATAATAATTATTAATATTATTATTGAATTGTTTTATTAAATGTTGTTTAACAATATATAGTTTAACAAAATTCATTTATTATTATTTACTTGTTTTATTAACTGTTAAACAATATTTTAATTTATTAATATTTCATTGTATCATCGTCATCAGACCCTTCTCTGAACTTTTCCCCTGGAAGACCCTGGATTAAGAGATTTCTATTATTTTGTCACGGTTTACTAAGTGTCGCAAATCTTTTACATCCCATGGCATTTCAGATAGTGCTATTTATATCTTTGTGTAACTTACAAAATGCGGATCATAGCTGTGTTATTCTGCGATGTGTCTGGTGACGGCTGATGTGCTCTTAGGCGTGCATCACTGTTATGACCTCCATCCGCCCCTATCCTATCTAAATCCCCAACCACCACCCCTGAATAGATCTCTCAACCAACTCCTGCCCATCCGCCACTCATTCACGTTGAGCATGGGCCTGTAGGATTACACCCGAGAGCAATCACCATAAACAGCACCATCATTGTAATCACCATCCTCATCACCGCACCCATCAAAATGGTAATGCACTTCAGCGGCGGATCTCTGATTCGGTGTGCTCTTGAGTAAACCCTGTTATGCATTCACGTACAGCACGTCACCCATATAGGGCCTTCACAAAGACGAGGCTCTGTGGCTTTCTGCGATCCGTGTCATGTGTGACTTTGTGTCAGGGCTGCCTGTGAGCTTCGCAAGATCTGTATTGAGTTTAGTGAGATGGAGAAGGAGGGCTCATAAATATGTATGTCATGCAAATGACCATCCGTCTTGTGTGTTTTCTTTGAAGTGATGTGTGTGATCTCAACAAGAGGCGGCAGTTGTGTGTCCCAATCAAGTTGGCCGTGTTAGGCGTTTTTATAAATGAACCCATCTTATTTTGGACGCGAGGGCTCGCTCAAAGAGATTGATTGGGAAGGGGCTGCATCTACCAAATTGAGCCGGTGTAAGTGGATGCGTGGGACAGGTCTCAGTGAATAAGCTGAGATGAAAGGCAAGCTTTTATTTTGATATTAAACGGCACGGCGTGCAGAGTTTCTGTGATCAGTGCCTTTGTTTCACATGAGACTGCTGTGGATCGTATTACTGAGAAGAAACTCACCAAATTGAATGTGATTTATAGGTGACTAATAATAAACACTTGTGACTCAAACATAGTGGAGTCGGTGGTATGATCGTCCGTCGTTGAGTGAAACATACAACAAGATAAAAAATACATTTGTTTAGGTAATTGATTGTTTTGTGAAAAAGCGTTCCAGACTGAATGTGAGCCATTTTAGTGTTGGATGTCGATTCCAAACAGAATCGATTCCTCAATTCCGAGGCGTTGGATTCCATACATCGATTCCGGAACCAGAAATCTGTCAGAATCGAACAGCCTTAATGATTCTTATCGACAGCTTTTGAGAATGCTTTTTAAAAAGGACATGGAAATTGAATTTAAAATCCAATTAATAGCACCTCAACATATTCCAATGGAAGTCTTTATTTGCTATTATTGCTGTAACCTGTATTATATTATACTATTAATTTGGCATTAAAGGTTTCCATTAGATATTAGCAATATTTTAGAATTTAGATCTGGTCTCAATGTCTTTTTGTAAAAGCTTTCTGTACCCAAGTCCTTAGGCATCCAGCACTAATCTAAAAAGATGTTGAATGCCACTGAGGAAACTTTTAGTTTGAAGCTTCAACCATTCTACCCTTCTTTTTTTGTTTTATTAAATGGTGCATTGTTGGTACTCTAGGGTTTATGTTAAAGGGCATCCAGAGTTGGAACCAGCAGAGAGGCAGAAGCCAGTAAAGCTTGCGTCAGTCAATTCTGAGAGTATTTTCCTCAGATGAATCTAAATGTCATTGACTCTCAGTCTGGAAAATATCCAGCATTCTGCCATGTGATTGTTGAGCAAGAGCTTAACTTTGAGCCCGTCTCCACAAGTTACAGTCATTTTTTGAAGCTTTCATATTGTTTTCACTGCACAATAATTACCAGATTATTCTGCCTTATTCTATGTCTGGGCTTTGGCGATGATCTAAATATGTAAATAGATTAAATTAGCAAATAAATAAATAATCATGTTTTTTGTATGTGTATATATATATATATATATATATATATATATATATATATATATATATATATATATATATATATATATATATATATATACATACAGTATATAGAGACTGAATAAATTAACAAATAAATAAATAATTGAATAAATAAAATGAATGCATATTTTATTCCTCCATGCATTCATGCATTCATTGAAGCATTCATATTGCTTCCACAGCACAATAATAATTGTGCATGGATGGAATACAAACTTAGTAGCAACTATCTAAATGTATAAATAGATTGAATTATTGGAAAATAAAGAAATTATATATTTTTTAAATGCATAAACATGAAATAATATATTATTGATACAAATATCTACAGTATCAATTAATTATTGCAAAAAAAATAATCGCAATATATTATTGCATGAATACAGCTGTAATCAAAAATATAGATTGATTATTTAGAGAAAAGACAAGTCAATTTTTTTCTCTGAGGTTCTCCATGGCAAATATTTATTTTAACAAGATGTGCATGTTTCACAATGCCCGTTGCAATGTACCCAGAAGCACAACATCTCAGAATGTGACTTATCAGTTTTATATGGACATGGAGAGTGACACCTTGTTTGGTAAACAGTGTTACACACCGACTGCGTCATTCAGGTCTCGCTTGCTTGCACAGGCTGTCACTGCTTCTATATCACTCATAACCTCTCCATCCCTCACTGAATATGCTCGCAAAAGGACGAGAGATTCGCAAATTCTGTAATGCGGCATTTGCGTTTGGGCCAGAGAGTGAAAAGAGAGCACAAGCAAGAGAGACCGAGCGCTCGTGCAACAAAGAGAAATGAATATGTCACACATGGAGCAGACACGTGTGCGGTTGGAGGCCTCGGGGGCCTGTCAGTAATGGTTGGCCTCAGGGAAGAACAGCATAATGTTGTCAGTGTTTAGTGGATCACTACAGCGACCAGAGAGCGGACAGGCTGTTTCCTCTGTGAAAATCACCCCGCACCCTCCCATCTCGACCTGTCTGCCTCGACTGCACAGCCAGTTTGCTGTCCTATTCAGAGCTACAGCCTCCTGTCGGTCTGTTAATCTGGGTTACAGCTCAGCTTTGCGTTGCTCTTGCTCACACTGGGCTCAGCGGCTCGGTTCATTGTGTGTGTTTGTATTTGTGTGCGGTTTGTTTAGTTTTCTGTCGCTTTGTTTATTCACCCTCCGCTGTCAATGAAATGCTAATGAAGTTTAACAGGCGACAGTTTGCATGAACACTGACCTAGAATCAACTCCATTGGGCGATTGTAATCAACTGTAAATGTGTGTGCACTCGCATTGGGATATTGGATACCAGGTAAAGTGGTGTGGGACATCATAAAAATTATGTTTATGGATGTTGGCTTGTTTTGTGTACACTATCATTATTGAACTGATTGTATCTTAATTAGAAATTGACCATGCAGAAAATGTCCTTCATTGACGTTCTTCAAGAGCGCTTTGCAAAAAAAGAGTCTTGCCACAAGGTGGCAGACATATTCAAGTTCAACTTGACACTTGGAAAGTCTAACAAGCTCAATGTGAAATCAAAATGGACACTTTTTATTTTCTAAATGCATATTCCTTTCTGATAGAGTACTTTATTCAAAATAAAATAATAATAATAATAATATTAAAGATTTCTAACTCCTCCTTTGAAACAACAACTTTTTTAGGTGATGTCATCAAGCCTTTTTATTTTTCATCAATCACCTGTCACATAGCGGTCTATGAATTCATAAGTTTTAGTTCTTATGAACATTAGTTTAGTTTTAGTTGGTTTAATGCCAAAAAAAAACCCAAATATGATGATTTGAAGGGACTTTTTTTTACCATTTATTATTAAGTATAATAACTCGTTTATAATTTGGGAGGAACATTGCTTTGTTAAAGTGTTGAAAACAGGTGTACTGTAAAAATGTATTGTAGTGATAATTTTTATTTGATTAAAAGATTAGAAATGTGTTCTAACTTAATAAATGTCTTTACTGTCCCTATTGATCAATTTAATGTACACTTGCTAATTAAAAGTATTAATTTCTTTAAAAAAGTTACTGAGCCAGAAATTTTAAACATTGTTGTGTGGACATTTCAAGAAATGAAAACTGAAACTAGTCACAGATAAAACTTTTCTTGATCCAATCAATTCCCAATATATAAAATCATATTTCTTTAAGGTTACACTTTATTTTAAGGTCACATTACATTTTACTTACTCAAATGAGTACTGAATAATATTGATAAACTGTACTATAGAGTTTTAGGGTTAGTTAGTAATTGTGCATAATTTACTGTTCGTTTTTTATTTAAGGGGCCACCGGAGGAGATTTGAGATCTTGACCCTCCCTTCGCCAGCAATAATTTTTTCTATGACCCTCCAAAATGATTGTGAAAAAAGGCATGACCCTCCCCGATAATTTATTGATTACTTCTGTAGCCTACTGGTTTGCGCTTGGCAAAGATGTTCAGATAGCCATTGCTTTTTTACAACCATGACAAACGACTAAACTCCTGCTTTCTCATCTTACTAGGGCTGTAACGATAGACAAAAATTCGGATCACGATTTTTGATTTGAAAAAAAATCATGTTTTCGGTGCTGATGCAGTGGTGACGTGTTCATGTAACATGTAAGGGTGGCGCTGCCAATAAAGTATCTTAAAGATGCCACAAAGAACCGGCAAAAGTAATGATTATGAATATGTCAAATATAGCAAGGAGACATTTTAATTGTTTATTAATAAACAAGTCTTTGTCAGTGTCAGCTGCAAATATAAAGGTGACAATGCTGACTTGCGATCTTCGCAGTAGTGAAATGCACATTTCATACGGATTACATAAGCAGAGAGCAGTCTGTAGTCTGTTTTCTTTCGTTTTGAATTGTTCTGTTAAAAAGTAGACATTTCAAGCTTTATATATTTATCAGGTCTGTGAGGCAAGTAGCCTACCTATACGCTGACTTTCAATTCATTTATTAGACGAGAGTCCAGTTCACGCGCCAGCGCCTCCGTGTCATGATGATCTATTTTCTACTATATTTACTTCATATTTAAATCCAGGCAATTGGTTGATGAAACATTGATTAAAATTAAGATACAATTAATAAAAAACAAAATTCACTTGAAAGACTTTGTGCTTTATGTTTGAGGTGTCTCGTGAAAGTCACTTTCAGAGCGGTCATGTCCATAACGGAGAATTGTCACGTCCGTAACATTTTTTCCCCCCTCATAAATGCGAACACAAAAAATAAAATAAAAATAATATTTTATGTTATGTGGAGGCCGACCGTTTTTCATCCGGTGGGTAGTAGGTTTTGTTTTGCGCAGCGTAGTTCATAGAATTACTAAAATAATATTTTGCCACCTAAAAGTTAAAGATTTTTTGTGTCACATCACATGTGTATTTCCCTCATATTAAATATAAAACGTGTATAAATGTGTAGACTGATATTTTGACTGATATTTTTCTAATGTGTGGACTCCTTTATTAAGGGAGTATGAATATATAAACAGACGTTTCAGTATTAAATGCATTTTCTGAGAATTTATAATTCAAGTTTTGACTGCAAATGTCATGTCCATAACACTGGAATTGCCCAATTTTAAAGAATTTATCCTCAACTAGTTTCTTTTGGTGTAGGTCTAAGCCTACGTATTTTATTATGTTAACTTCAAATAACATAATAACATAATTCCCAATACTGTAACACTCGACGTACATTCACATCACATGTTAATGCAGCGGTAGAGTTACACTCACAGGACACTGCACTTATTCGCAATCACAAAAGTTCATTATTTGCCCGTGCTTTAAAGCTTTGCCGGGTAAACATTTCATTGGCGTTCTGTAATGCACTTTTTCTGAGCGCGTACTGAAGTGCACGCGCACTGTCAAACAGCGTCAAACTGGATTTTTGTTGGGTCAGACCCATCTGATAGCGATGGGGGCCCAAGACCGAGAGAGCTACATGTAGCTACATTGAAAAAATATGCACCAAACAAGCCACTTTGAAATTTTGCTGTTTTCATGAATACAAAAGTTGGGTGGCCCTCCCCCTAGACTAAAAAAAGTTGGATGGCCCTCCCCTCAACAAAGAATAAAAAGACATGACCCTCCCCTATTTTCCTCCGGTGGCCCTTTCCATAAATACCGAAAGATTCCTATAAGTACATGTAGTAATGTGTAACCTTAAAATAAAGTGTTACCGATTTTAATGTTAAATGTGTCAATACTAGTTCCTGTCCAAAATATTTGGTAATAACTCTTGGAGTTTTGAGGGAATGTCTGTTGCTTTCTTTTGCTCTTTTATTTTGTTAAATCTGTTCTCAGAGATGTGTTTGACATGGACCTCAAGCATGTTACTGACCATTCACGTGTTCTTTTTGATGAAGGTGTAACACCGGGGTTGACATGACACCTTTTTCAACTAAAAACTGAAAACTTTGTATGCGTTTTTGAAAACGATGACATTATCGTCTCCGTGTAAACTAAAAAAAGTAGTTTTCGCAGTCGTTTTAAAAAAAATCGTTTTCGCAGATCCTTGTAATTCAACAGGGATCATTTTGACAATGTTGGTGTGCATTTTTAGTACGTCGTTGTCATGTAAATGTACACTTAAAGTGAATCTGTTCATCTAAACGCCTTAAGGACACATCAAACTTCAAGAAATCTTGTATATTTAAAATCTCTGGTGTTGGCGTTTGGTAGCTTCTGCAGTGACCAGCTGTATCCACAGTCAGAAAGAGCACACTGACCTTTAGCCTTATTGTAACTGGGCTTAGGTGGGGTGGAGTGGAGGTACACGACAAACACACAAACATGCATGTACACACACTTACACGTACAGCAACAGCAGAAGCTAAGCTTGATGGGGGCAGGGAGAGGTGCTGAGCCCAGGTGTTACTCATCACTGTCTCCTTTTAGCCAATAATGAGATTGCCCTGGTAACGCTGTGTGCCACGGCTCCTCTGTACATTAATTCAGATGAAATTCTCACAAGTGCAGCATTTCTGGGGAAAGTTGTTTAAGTTTCCTGGTGTTGTTGTTTTCACTTTGTCTGATTGAGTAGACCTACTTGTCAAAAAAAAATATGCCAGCTTTAAGAGTGTGGGCTCTG
>CM070840.1:14247698-14264378 GCA_036326025.1 Chrosomus eos
CGTCGCCGGATAGCGTAGCTCGCACGGATGGCTGAAGGCGGCGAAGACGGGATCAACGCGCTGTGTGAAAGGGGCTTCTGACCACATAACTTATTGTAAGCTCTATTTGTTTGATTAACAAAGAAACAAAACAAAACAGGAGGTTCGTCAGGAGGGGCAAAATATTGGTCACGTATGGTTTTGATTCACTAAAAACATTTAGAATCATGCATATCATTGCTAAATAGACTCACTAAAAACATCCAGTCATCTAAAAGAGTTATTAGTTTGTGAATCACACTCATTTCTCATTCACTATTCCCTACATTAGTCCACTAATATAGTTCACTTGAGAGAGTGAATGAAAACTAGTGAGTGAATTCCAACACTGAGTTCTCCGGAATGTATCTACATTGGACCAGCGGTTTGGAAAATGTCATGGATTTAATCCCTGATTCATTCAGGAATCGGACTACACTGATCACGCTGTCACCACGTTGTGATTCACTGAAAAGTTAGAACCCACTCATACGATTTCTTAATTCAGGAATCGGTCACATGTTGAAGGTTTCGTGCTGTATTGAGACGCTTGCATCTTAATATGGCAGGTAAGAACAACTGGGTGTTTTACATACGTTTGCAATGAGCTTGTAATTGTACAGACATTTGTAGACATAACAGATGTTCTGTAACTCTGCCCTTGAACATACGCTCGTATGAATGTTATCAGTAAAGCGCATGTTGGAGATGATTGTATGGGACAAATGCATTGTTAGCCCTGGGGCCCTTCACCGGGGAATTGGCAGATCTTCCCGCAGTTTAGATTCGAGGTATCAACAGGCCAATCTTGAGTTTCCACAGCTGACAGACTATTTGTGTTAATCCAGAGACAGAGGCTGTCAAACATTAGTGTTGTACAACACGTCCTCTCTGCAACAGTGGTGAAAATAATAACTGTCGATTGAAACTCCTGCAGAGTGAAGAAGTGCTGCATGTTGATTATGCAATCTGCAAATGCAGTATCAACATTGTATTTGGCTTCATGGTGCAATCCTTTCACTTGCTCATACATTTTACCCTTAAAGAGAATTTCTCTCATTATCTATTTTTGATGTTATCAGAGGATAATGCTTCTTTGAGGATGCAATCACTGATTCATCATTCATCTGTTTGTTGTCTGCATCATCTGTAGACTGACGTGCAAAATTCCCTTTTATTTTTGTGTATTGCAGTATGTGGTGAAAAAATCTGATGTGAGCTGTACACTGAAAAATATTATTGTGATTTTAACGGCAAAAGAATGTAAAAATGCTATGGTGAAAAACTGTTACTTGGTTAACAGAAAGTTTATGTTATGGACAAAACATTTTATTGATGAAATTTTTAATGCACAGAGATAACGTGACGAGATCTTGAGGCCCATTGTTGTGCCATTCATCCACAACCATCACCTCATGTTGCAGCATGATAATGCATGGCCCATTTTGCAAGGATCTGTACACAATTCCTGGAAGCTGAAAACCTCCCAGTTCTTGCATGGCCAGCATACTCACCATACATGTCACCCATTGAGCATATATCCAGCAACTTCGACACAGCCATTGAAGAGGAGTGGACCAACATTCCACAGGCCACTATCAACAACCTGATCAACTCTATGTGAAGAAGATGTGTTGCACTGCGTGAGGCAAATGGTGGTCACACCAGCTAGTGAGTGGTTTTTGGACCCCCCCAGACCCCCCCAGATCCACCCCCCGCCAATACAGTAAAACTGCTCATTTTAGAGAGGCCTTTTATTGTGGCCAGCCTAAGGCACACCTGTGCAATAATCGTGCCGTCTAATCAGCATCTTGATATGCCACACCTGGGTTATCTCGGCAAAGGAGAAGTGCTCACTAACACAGATTTAGACAGATTTGTAAACAATATTTGAGACCTTTTGTGTACATAGAAAAAGGCTTAGATCTTTGAGTTGAGCTCATGAAAAATGGGGGCAAAAACAAAAGTGTTGCGTTTATAATTTTGTTCAGTATAGATCTAACCGTGCAATTAATGTATTTTTAGAGTAAAATAGCATTAAATTTAAAACTTTTGAAAACCCGTAAATTGACATTCCCTGCGTGACACTTCACATTTTATGTATTTTTATTGAAATAACTTTTTCTGTACACAATACATTACAAATTGAAAATGGCTTTTTAAATTAGTTTTGCATGTTGGACGAGACAGTTTTAGGATAACAAATGAGTAATCTGGGTTTCTCTTGAAGGCCTTAGTAATTCAACCTTGACTAAATGGGCTGTGATAAGAAATGTTCAATGCATTTTGCTGTTAATTAGTTTAACCGTGGAATGAAAGCATTTGAAGCTTATTATTTCACATCAAATTGTCTTTGCTTCTGTAATGTGCCTTTCATATTTAGCATTTCACATGAACTCTGTTTTTCTGAATTGCAATTATGGAATTCCAAAGGATTTTTATTATGATTGATATCGATCAGTTATTCTTAACATGTAGTGGCAGTGGTGTTTGCCTGCATAAAACTCGCTGGCATGATGTTAAGGTGTTGTGGGTGGTTGCCAGGGCGTTGCTATGTGTTTAGGTTTTTAAGCACATTATTAAGGTTTTGCTGTGGTTGGTTGGTGGTTGGTTTTTTGGCATTAGTCAAATGAGAGATTTAAAGTTTTTTTTGTTTGTCTTTTTGCCTGGTATGAAATATTTTATATATTAAAAAATGTTAAGCAGCACAACTGCTTATATATATATATATTATATATATATATATATTATATATATATATATATATATATATATATTATATAATATATATATATATATATATATATATATAACTATAACTATAACTATATATATATATATATATATATATATATATATATATATATATATATATATATATATATATATATATATTTAGGTTAGGCTAGGTTATATATAAATTCCAATTATTTAGTTCAGTTATGTAACCAAGTGGATGAACTAAAAAAAAACCTTAGGAGGAAGTACAAGGATTTCATTCTGTATTCACTCTCTTCTGCCTTTGATATTTGAGGACAGCTGGATATATTTTTTATATCATACTCACTCTGATTGCCATCTCTGTTTGGGCACGTCTCCTTTCAGCTCCGTCTATGTACTCTTGTAATGTGCAGAGCCTCATCAAAGACTCCCATGAGCAACTAGTTAGTTCTTCGAGCAAATTCAGGATTCTCTTAATGAACATGCAAGCCCACAAGACGAGAGGTTGTTTTTGCATCTTGTTTGTCTTTCCTGTGTGTCTCACTTTTGATCTTGCCACTAGGCACAACACTTCTATAATACTGACCTAAGTTACCGAAGGAACAAATAAGCCTTTTAATCAGCATCCATACTTCGCTAGTGTATTGTAAAGGAAAAAAGGAAAAATGGTCTGATTTTTCACCCTAATCATCTTCAATTCCCTATCCTTGTTTGCTTGTACTGAAATGGCCTCACAGTTGTGTATTCTCTTGCTGAGCTGTATTATATATCAAATTATGCTGCAATACAATACAATCTAAACAAACCTACACACGCACATATGCTATTTCGTCTCCTTTAGTTGCCGGGGTCATTTTGTGATTCAGCATTCTGTTTGACCAAGAGGCAAGTTGACAGTCGCCTCTTTAATCTCTCACCCCTAAGCTTTGATAGATGTGCCCATGACTCAGGCTTACATCCCAGTCTGCCTGATAATGAATGTGCTTTCCTCATGCCTGAGGAGGGAGAGCAGATACAGCCCCTTTAGGCTAAATCACAAGTTAGCTTTATCGACTAAACCTTGAGAAATTTACCAGCATTCACTGATGGGAGTGGGAGATCTTCGGTATAACATTTAGGCCTGAATGAACTAGTGTTTGTATTGACTTTCAGCTGTGGTGAATATTAAATATTATCAAAATAGATATTTAAAGTCATATGCATCACTCTATTCAAAATCTGTGACCTTGGATGTTTGTTTTGTGACCTTGCGATTTAGATAGTGGTTATTTCAGTTTTTAACTCTTCTGGTAGTTTCACTTTAACCACATGTTGTGTTTGCACAGTTTTGCAGAGAAACATCCTATTTTCTCTGTATACTTTAACATGCAAATTAATTTTTGCAGGTTTTAGCATGACATGATGATTATGCAGAATATATTGGTAAATATCAGCTGATATATTCGATATTTTATTTATTTATTGTTATCAGTTAACATTTAATTGTGCATGATTATTTGTATCTTTTTACATTTAGAATACTTTGCCATCATCTAAGGATTGCTTAGTTAATATTTTAAAAACACTAACAATTGAATAATAATATTACATGTAATAAATTTCCATTTTAATGAATGTACATGAAAATGTTGTGATGCCTTAATTAACTTGTAGCCAGTATTACTGTTAACTATTGTTAACCAAAACTATTTCGTTAAACATTTAAAAAAACATTTTCATTATTTAAATAAAGCTGACATAAAATGTAAATATCAGATGAAAAACATAAACTTAAACAAATATAATAAATATTGCCTTGGCAACTAACTGAAATAAAATAAGTTTAAGTGGAAGTATTACAATTAATAAAAATAAAAATAAACTGAAACTGAAATAAAAATATATTAAAGTAAAATTGAATTGAACTAATATGAATGGCTTAGCACATCAGTTTTAAAAAAAATAAAATTATGTATTCCTTAATTATATATATATATATATATATATTATATATTATATATATATATATATATATATATATATATATATATAATATATATACACTGATCATGTAGGTATGGACTGGTTGATTTATCGTAATTGCTTATGTTTTTATTATATTATTCATTGTATTATGCATATCTAAAAAATATAGTGAATCAAATTGCTTGCTTATGTCTCTGAACATTAATGGGATAGAGTGAAGAAGTAGTTTAACATTGCCACACATCAACCTTTTGTCCTGTAGTAGTCTGTGAAAATATGACACCGCCAGAGATCATAAATTCTCTGAGCTCTTATGTGCTGAGTGAGAAACACTCAGATTTTTCAGAGATTTGTTCACACTGAACCGTTTCATGCAGTCGTCACACAGAACCCCCACACCAGTGGAACACAATCATCAATTCGGGATGGCAAATTAACACTACAGCAAATCCAGAATACACACCATATGCAAAGTGCACCATTTTGAAATGACCGCTTCATCACATTATTCATAATCTCACTTGCTGCTTTTCACAATGAAATTGAACCATGTGGGAAAACTCCCTGACAGCAGCGTCTAGACAGTGTTTGTAAATAGCGGGGTTGGTAATAAGGGCAACATTTTTTGGGGAATGGAACTGTCTGGTTTGATTTGTGCAGACGATGGGAGCCTCAGCAGGACCGGTCCACAATTGGATGTTTTAGTCAGTTCTTTTCAGACGAGAGAAAGAAACATACTGTCTCAGAAAGTGTTTGGTCTTCTTTCTTCTAAGGCGGACAGTCATGGAGTTGACTGCTTGAAGTTGCTCTTCTGTTTGTAAGTGCATTTTGAAAAGATGCGTAAGAACTGTGTCCAGTCTTTGCAAAACTTTAGACACCTGGGGCCAGATTTACTAACAGCTTTTTACCAAGGATTTACTAAAAACATGCAGTGAAAAAGTTGCACAGAAAAGGCTTAGACAGGGATATTTTTGCGGCTGACCTTTTTTCATATGCATTTGTAACTCTCCTCCCATACATTTTGCACCTGAAAGGGAAACTGTATTAAATGAATCACGCAAGGTGACGCAGGACAGAACGTTCCACTCCCATCTGCACTTTTTTGTAAAATTGCGCTCTCATGCTAATTTGCCCTGTTTAATAAATCTGGCCTTTCATCAGTCACTATACATACAAAGGCATTACCTGGTAATGTTAGTGGCATTGCGTTCTCTAATGGCCGCAGACTGAAAAAATCCTCAGCAGTGTGTTTTCCATCAATGATTCTCTAGGAACCAGATTTTACATTTACAGGTGGTTTATTGTATGCAAGTAAACTTGTCCTTAACATTGTCCTTAAATGCATTACTGTAGCTCAACTGTTGCGCATGGTATTAGCAACACCAAGGTCATGGTTACATGAACCTTCAATACAATACAACTTGAACCTCTGAGATTGTAAGTTAAAATTTAAAGAATTCAACATCACATTCACATGTTCACAGTTCTGTCTCATTTTGTTTAATGGTCACATGACATGCAGGTAAACTAATATATTTTTTAATCTTTTTTTTAGTTTTTTATTTAAATTGTAAAAGTATTTTTTCATTTTACATTGTAAATTTTGTAAATTTAGCAATAAAAATATATTGTTCAAGACAAAAAGTAAAACCCAAGGAAACTTTATACATCCACTTAGTTAGTTCCAGCATCACTCTAGCATCACTACCATGCCAAACGCTTTGCAATGATATTCATACATTTTAAACATGGCTGATAGACATGTCGAAATACTTTTTGGAACAGCTGTTTTTTTGGCTTTGGAATACTTCGGTCCATAAATATTCCAAACTAGATCTGTTTAAATTAAATCAGGTTAATTTAGGATAATATGCATTGCTTTTGACAGCAATATCAGTATTGACATTTCTGCCATTTCAGTATCTGGTCTGACAGTAATTTGCAGGCAGAGTCAATTAATTCATTTTCTCAGGGTCATTAAGCAAGGACAATTTCAAAAGCCCCTGTCAAACCTCTCATGATGTAGTTGTACCTTCTCCACTCATTAGTGTTCTAGTTAACGTTTCCTTTCTCCCTAGCTGGCCCTGAACTTTACCTGTGCTTCACTAGAGGTCTGGGATGTGTCTCAAGGATTCCCTAATGTGCTACTTAAAACTACTTCATTTTGTTCCTCTATTTCTTCACATTAGTTTCTAAGCAAAGCTCACACCAATCGTTATTTTATACATTGCGTTTTTTTCTTGTGTTTATGGGTGAATTGTAATGTTTCAATTGCCTTGCAGCCTCCCAGGTGACTGAATTGCATTATAAAGCCCCATACAGACTCATCCGAATCGGAGCTCAACTTGCTTTTATTATATCTGACAGAAAGGCTCAAGGTTTGACAGTGAGTCGCTGTAGAGGGAAGCTCGCTTTGAATAGACTTTAATCCTGAAAGAACCTGTTTGTGTCCCCAACCTCTCTGCACGACCTCTCCCTTACAACCCTGTACCTCTCATCACTTCCTACAATGCCTTGCCGAGACTGTCATGTACCACCATGCCCAGTGCTTACCTGTCGACAGGATTGACTTGCTGCTGTCATAGTTAGTCTTTGAGAGTGGTGCACAATTTTACAGAAACTTATTTACCAGGGACTGTTTTACATTTGCATGGGTAATACTTAAGCTTTGATCCATGAGCTAATGATTAATTTCCAGCTGCAAGGAATCTAAAGTAGGGATGCATTGATATTAAAAAGATTAATTATTGAATTAAAATTCTAAAATTAAAACACCGCCTGGCTGAGGGCTCAGGCGGTGGCCGTCTTGGCCGAGGCTCAGGCGGTGGCCGTCTTGGCGAGGGCTCAGGCGTGGCCGTCTTGGCCGAGGCTCAGCGGTGGCCGTCTTGCCGAGGGCTCAGGCGGTGGCCGTCTTGGCCGAGGGCTCAGGCGGTGGCCGTCTTGGCCGAGGGCTCAGGCGGTGGCCGTCTTGGCCGAGGGCTCAGGCGGTGGCCGTCTTGGCCGAGGGCTCAGGCGGTGGCCGTCTTGGCCGAGGGCTCAGGCGGTGGCCGTCTTGGCCGAGGGCTCAGGCGGTGGCCGTCTTGGCCGAGGGCTCAGGCGGTGGCCGTCTTGGCCGAGGGCTCAGGCGGTGGCCGTCTTGGCCGAGGGCTCAGGCGGTGGCCGTCTTGGCCGAGGGCTCAGCGGTGGCCGTCTTGGCCGAGGGCTCAGGCGTGGCCGTCTTGGCGAGGGCTCAGGCGGTGGCCGTCTTGGCTGAAGGCTCAGGAGGTGGCCGTCTTGGCTGAGGGCTCAGGCGGTGGCCGTCTTGGCTGAGGGCTCAGGACTCAACTGGCAGAGACGAGGGCTCAGGCGTGACAGGTATGACATGAAGCTCAGGCTTGACGTAAAGAAGCCCTGGAGGGACGAGACTCTGGAAGGGTGGTCTCGGCAGCTGCTGGTGATGGTGGTTGTTTTCTGGATCGGGAGGCGACTCACGAAACAGATGCCGATGGCTTCCCTCCAGTTGGTAGCCTGGTGGAAATTAGCCCAAATCCAGAAAAGCAGCTGGAGGGTTTCGTCATCGCGGGTGCTATTGACTGCTTGATGAACAAACATCTCCGTGAAAGAAAAGAATTCTGTGCTTTCTTGAGCAATAGCGACAAATATAGCCCTGTCGTCCATATGGGCTGGTCCGATCTTCTGTCACGGTGTGTTGCAGGCAGAAGAAGAATCAAAAGTTCCAATGCAAACTTTTACTCACAATATAAATCATACAGGTACATAGAAGTCCGGCAGAAGGTTCACACACACTTACTACGACATAGATCAGATAATGAACAAGGCAACACACAGGGCTTAAATACATAGGGAAACAGATCAGGGACTAACGAGGAAACAGGTGTGACAGAAGAACTAATGGAGGTTACCATGGAAACATTGGAGTGGCGGGAAAACAGAACAAAGGAATACATGTGACTAATGAAAACAAGACTGTGACAGAAACACAACTGTGACAATTGGTATCCCCTCCCTACACAACAACGTTATAATGTACAGTATAATTTGCTAAAGATTACATGTTATTAGATTATTAGTGTTTTTAAAGATGAACTTTTAAGTGATCAGATGGCGATAAAAGTAATCTTAATGTAAAAATAGGGGAAAATGGTGATACACAATAAAATATCCAATAATTTTTCATTGCAGTGCATGTATTTTTTTTAGCCCATTGCCTGTAAGTCATATCAGCTGGGAGGTCAGATCTCCAGACAGAGCATAAACAGACCCAGCATGTGGCTGGTGTCAATATGCTACACACTACCTCTCATTCCCAGGATGAATATTGGATTACCAACTAGTTCCGCACACTTGAGACATCGCTGCCTACTGTTTGCATAAAACCAGTTCATTAATTAATTTAAATGATTCATCTGTTCACTCTTAAATGCTCAGCAAAGAGAATCATACGGCACAGTTTGACAGCAAACGCTGAAGTAAACAAGGGGGTGGAGTACAGGAGAAACACCAAAATATAAGAATCCCAGTAAGAATACTTTCTGCTGATATTTAAATACACAATAAGAATTTCTGGGGTTCATATACATACATACATACACACATATGTCCTTTTTTGAGTTATTGCAAAGTTTTTTGTGATGACTAACACTGCATCCTCTCTAGAGCGGCTTAGAAGTATTGAGCGCTTTGTGATCCGGCTGTGGAAAATTTAGCTATTTTTCTCACTTCTGTCAGCTTTGCCCACCTTTGTGCTGTCATCCGGGTGTGTGTGCGCACATGCGTCTCGCTCAGGGCAGAATAATCTCTGAAGAAGAGAGAGAGAGAGAGAGAGAGAGAGAGAGAGAGAGAGAGAGAGAGAGAGAGAGAAGAGAGAGAGAGAGAGAGAGAGAGAGAGAGAGAGAGAGAGAGAGAGAGAGAGGAGAGAGAGAGAGAGAGAGAGAGAGAGAGAGAGAGAGAGAGAGAGAGAGAGAGAGAGAGAGAGAAAAGAGGGAGAGGGAGAGAGAACAACACTGGCTGGGCTCCTGTGTAATTCACAGAGGAAAACACAAGGCTCAGATTCTTTATCAGTCATTCCTCTTCACCTCTTATGACAAGCGGCACCTCCCTGTCACTCAAAGGAAGCCTGCTGGGAAGAAGACAGCTTCTGCTTAAATACAGCTAGCTTACTGCTTATTTAAGTCATTTTCAGCTAGTTTCTTTATTTCATCCCATGGGTTGTGTGTGTTTGAAAATAGATATTTCACTTTTTCTCAGTTAATGCACTTTTAATAGTTTTATCTATTTACACAGTTTACACAGTATGACAACAGACATTGTTTAACATTAATTGCTGCAGCAGTTCAATGCTACTGAATCGACAGTTAGTGAAATGGATGAGCAAAACTATAGGGCATTTTAAGAAGGCACCACTATGTAGACACCAAAAGTTATCATCACGTTATCATCTTGATAGTATTTGGCCAAGAAAACCTAAAATATATAAGGACTGGCTGATGGCCCGGGGCCAGCTTGAAAAACGCACGGGACAGTTGAAGGTATTGTCACTTGCCCAATCGGGCCAGTGCTGCATCATTAGGGCTGTAGCGATACACTAATCTCACGATACGATACGATACACGATATTCAGCTCACGATACGATATATATCACGATATTCAGCCAACGATACGATTCGATACGATTCGATATTATTCGATACACTTACATCATTTTCTGAAAGATTGAAAGGGGACAGAGTGATTTTGGTGACATCTTGTGAGTGTTCCATTTACTTGGATTGAATTAATTGAACTGAAAACTAAAAACATCAATTACACAATATATGTCTCTGACTGGACAGAGTCTACAGCTTGCATGCTGGACAAAATGAATTAAAGATGTGTTTAGAAAATTAGTTCCATTTATTGAAACAGTGCAAACTGTAGCTTGCAAGCCTTTGAAAAGTAAATAAAGTGCAGTATTGCAATTAACAATGGAGAGTTAAAAAGTGCAAATAAAGTTTTGAGAAAAAAGGTTTTATACAAAGATAAACCTCACATATTTCAGCCTTTAAATCATTTTTATAAAAAGAATGAGTCAAAAAAGATAAATTACAGACATTTACAATGCACATTAGCTTATCTTTTATTATTAATTGTAAAATTAGGTCCGATTTTCCCGTGGCGTCTGTCGTTGCTAAGCAACCATGACCTAAAAACGCTTGCTATAGGGCATTTCAGAATGTTTGTAAACAATAGGCAAAAGATACTTCCGGGTGGCAGAACGCGAGCGGCTCCTATACTGACTAACTGAAGAGATCCAGCCAGCTACTGTAACAGTTACTTAGTTAAAAACATTGTTGTTGATAAAAGTTGAAACAATGATGAAAACGTGTTGTGTTTGAGGTTATTTTGCTTAGAAAAAAAGAGCTAGAGAGTATTTTGCTAATTATGTGTAGGTCTACTATATTACATATTTATTATATTTTTTACTTATATCATTAAACACAGTTGTTATTATGATTAAAAAAACGCATTATATTTAATTAAATTTTTTATTTTTATTACATTTTTACTGTCGACAGTTGGTTTCCCTTCCAAACAATTTACTAGCGTTGCCATAGGAACGCTTCAGCTTTTGCCACCCGGAAGAACGTCTGTTACTGTTGTAACGTCATGGTGAATTGTCGTATAGCTCTGCTACAAGATTTATCTACGGAGAAAAAGAAAAACAACCGTAGTGTTTGGGTGCACCCCCATGCTTCATGTTGACCGAGCTTTTAATGTTGTTATGGAAAGGGTGAAGCTGATGGTTGGTTCTTGTCACATGAACTGCGGTCACGGTGCGCTTGCGCCATTCTGAAAAGTTGAGGTGTTTTCATCTCGCTGCGTCTGGAGAAAATGAGCGCGTTGCTTCAATTATGAGCGCGCTTGCCGCCACGCTACATTTGAAATAACGAACTTGAGCGCGGAAAAGACACGATATGTGAACGGCCCCTTGACGAGCAAAGTTAAACACGGCGGGGTTGAATGGGACTTATATATCGATACTCGCGGCTTAAAAATCGATACTTTCTTGGGGGAAAAAATATCGATTTATATCGCAGAATCGATAAAATCGCACACCCCTATGCATCATCACAAAAGTTTATCATGTGCATGTGTTTTTTATAAAGTGCAAGAAGACTCGAAAAGATAACTTGGTACTTGTGCAGTGTAAAACATTTTTTGTGCATACACACCCAAAAAGCGCACAAAAAGCCATGTCTCAGACAGCAAAGAAGTACCAGTTCTCTTTATCTTGTGCTTAATCTGACAAATTCACACATACAGTACTTATGTCAAAAAAGACAACACATGTTTATCAGGATCAGTGTTTTGGATCCGTGCATTATGTCTTAAAGTTATTAATGTTAATCAAATCACAAAAGGCAAATAAAAATCACTCACTGCTCTTAACTGAATAACGTTTTGTAACTTCATCTATAGTTAATTTATACAGTGAAGACTATGCAGTGTTATTCTACATTTGATTACTTTTTTTAATTTCTGTAGCTAAAAAGTGAAATTCCACATGGTATCTAACATTGTGGGGTCTTTGCTGCAATATCACTCGACGCAGAAAAGGCCTTCGATAGGGTGGAGTGGGGGTTTCTTTTCGCGGCCTTAGAAAAATATGGTTTTGGATCAGGTTTTGTGAAGTGGGTTAAAATTCTTTACTCCAACCCTAAAGCAGCAGTGATAACTAATGGAATAACATCATCCTTTTTTAATCTATCTAGGTCTACCCGCCAAGGCTGCCCCCTTAGTCCACTACTTTTTACATTAGTTTTAGAACCGCTTGCTTCAATGATTAGAGAGGAACCAAGAATTAAAGGTGTATTTGCAGGGGAAAGAGAACATAAATTACTACTGTATGCTGATGACATAATGCTAGTAGTTAAAGACCCTGCGTGTTCCTTACAAATACTCCTTAATATGATTGAATCTTATTCTAAATTTTCAGGATATAAAATCAACTGGCATAAGTCAGAGGCTATGCCAGTATCAGCAGTGTGTTTTGCTTCCTCAGTCAGTGCATTTAAGTTTAAATGGATGCATAAAGGTATTAGATATTTAGGTATCCACCTGAGCCCTAATTTAGAGAATATAATGAATCTGAATATGGAACCTTTGTTACACAAAATACAGGCAAAATTAGATGGTTGGAAAAAGATCTTGTTAACATTATGGGGAAAGATTAATATAATAAAGATGGTGATAGCTCCACAGTTTAATTACATATCAGGGATGGTTCCTCTAACTATGCCTCGTCAGATATATAAACGATATAATGTTATGATTAAGAATTTTTTGTGGGAAGGTAAAAGACCCAGGATTGGCATTAATAAGTTATGTTTGCCCAGAGATAGGGGAGGTTTAGCATTGCCGGATGTAGAGCTCTATAATATAGCATTTGAAATGTCCAAGATCGCTAAACACTGGGGGGAAGATAATTTAGATTTAGATTGGGTATTAATAGAACGACAACTTACTTCCCCCTTTCGGCCAATAGAGGCTTTTTCTCAAAATCCAGAAGGGGATCTTCAGCATCATATGACCAACCCAATACTGCTTCATTCCAAAGAAGTTTGGAAAATCGCACACAAAAAATGTAGGATTTCCCACTTGAGTCAATATTACTCCTCAATATGGAATAATCCTTATGTTAAGGTAGGGAAAAAGCCCTTGTTTTGGGGACAATGGTTTAGAAGTGGAATACGCACCTTAAAGGATTTATTTAGTAATGATACATTTTTATCTTACAATAATTTAAAAGAAAATTTTAAACTAGAAGGCCGGGACCACTTCTGGAAATATTTGCAGATTAGAAATTGTTTGGTGGCAAAGGTTTCCATTGGACAGGACAAGAATATTTTAGAAACATTTTGTGAACTACCAGGACCCCTTCAAAAATCATCTAAATTTTATCATCTAAGTTTAAGGATTGGTGATAAGAACTGTGAAACCTTGAGATTGATTTGGCAAAGAGACATTAATAGTGACATAGATAAGGATACTTGGAACAGAGTTTTGTCCAATAGTGGAAGGTACATAAGTGAAGCAAGAGGTAAATTTATCCAGTATAAGGTGTTACATCGGTATTATTATACGCCAGTGCGACTTTTTAGAATGGGCTGTCTAAATGATAATATATGCTGGAAATGTAAACAAGAAATTGGCACATATATGCATGTTCTTTGGCATTGCTCAAAGGTTCAACCTTTTTGGAAAATTGTGCTGAAATATCTTGGAGAATGTTTAGGATTTGACCTTCCATTTTCATCTAGGATTTGCCTTTTAGGAGATAAATCTGAGATTCCCCAAATTAAATATAATGAGTTTTCCCTTGTTACCGTGGGGGTAATTACGGCAGTACGATTGATACTCAGATTTTGGAAAGATATTCAATGTCCTTCATTTAAAATGTGGATTGAGTTTATGGTGGAGAATGTATCATATGAAAGAATGTTAGCTAAGGTGAACGGAAAGCATAGAGATGTTGACATGTGGGAGAATTTTATTCAGTTGGCGACTTTGAAGGATGACTACACACTTGAGTTGTGATTTGCCCACACTGTTGTGCATAAACTATAATTTGTGTAATTAATATTATTTTCCACTTATTCTCTTGATTGTTGAATTTTATTTTATTTCATTTTATTTTATGTTTTGTTATGTATGAGAAAACCAATAAAAACTTCATTTATAAACATTGTGGGGTCTTATCATAACCTTATTTATTACAAAATAAGGCTACATGGGTCAAAACAACAAATACAATAAGTGATTTATTTTATTAATTTATTTTTGTTGTGGGGCCAGTGAAAACTTTTTCTGGGCAAGTAAAAAATTTCAACCACTGTCCAACTGGCCCAAAATATGTTAGTGTCACGTTTGTGTCTGTTTTGATATTCTGTTTTCAGTATTAGTCACATGTCTTTTGTTTTCCCGCCTCTTTTGTTTCCATGCCAACCATCATTAGTTCACCTTCATCACCTGAGTCCTGTTAATCACCTTCATCTGTATCACCTGGTTATGTTCATCAGTGGCTGTATTTAGTTTGTTCTGTTCAGTCAGTCTTAGTCGGTTGTTAGTCTTGTATAGTCGTGTTATCTGCCTGCCTGAACCCTTCTGTTTGTACCTACCTGTTATTATTGTGAGTAAAGTGTTGCAATTGGAGCTTTTGCCTGTGAGTCCTTCTTTAACCCACACACGCCGTGACAGAACAACCGACCAAGAAAAGTATGGAAGTTGGGCGCTTCCTATCCAACCCAGCCGATCTTTTGGTCCATTGTTTTCAGGATTGTCTCCCAATTGAGGATTATGTCTCCAAATTCCTGAAAATTTCCAACGGGGTAAGCTGGACAGATGATGTCCTGAAGTCTGTGTTTTGGGGCGGTCTAGATGAGAGCCTGTACCAGCAAGCTCCAGCGGCAGCTACCCCAGGCACTTTTGTCCAGTACCTGGATCATGTGCTGTGGTTGAGTGGCTCAACCTTCACCGTAGGTGAGGCTGAAGATGACATCACCACTCAATCACGCACACCAGCCATCTTCACTACGCCACCCATCATCGTATGGAATTCAGTCACCGTCCAGCCAGAGACCGTCCAGCCAGAGACCGTCCAGCCAGAGACCGTCCAGCCAGAGACCGTCCAGCCAGAGACCGTCCAGCCAGAGACCGTCCAGCCAGAGACCGTCCAGCCAGAGATTCACGTCAGCCACGTCCAGCCAGAGCTTCACGTCAGCCACGTCCAGCCAGAGCTTCACGTCAGCCACGTCCAGCCAGAGCTTCACGTCAGCCGCGTCATGTCTGCCCAGTCACAGACGGTGCTCCCACCCAGCCTCCCTCTCCAACCTCCTCCTAGCCTTCTCTCCTCGACCTTCCCATCATCAATGCCTGGCAGCCCCGCTGCTCCTCCTATAAGCTTTGAGGAGATGGAGTTGCCGTGGGTCTGCCTGTCACCAACTTCTTCAGGGTCAGGGGATCCCCGGATCCTCCTCAGACCTCATCGACCTGGACTCTGCCGCAGCCTTCCGGTCCATTACCTCCACCATGGCTCTTGCCTCCCTCACCTCCACCGTGGCCCTTCAGCCCACCAGCTCCTCCGGGCTTCCTCGTCCCCCCGGTTCCACCTTGGTCCTTCATCGACCCGCCCTCGCCCTGGGACTACCCTCCTCTGGCTTCGCCTCGTCACTCCATCTTTCGGGCTCAGTTGGGCTCTTCTCTCCCTCCGGCTCCACCTTGGTCCTCGGTCGCTCTGGCTCCGCCGCGTTCTTCAGGATCCCCGTCTTGGCCTCGGTCGCTGGAGCCATCAGTGTCACCATGTCCCTCCAGCCTTTCAACATCGCCCTGTCTCGCCGGCTCTACGGCTTCACCCTGGTCTCCTCGATCACCTGCTCCGCCTCCATCAGTCGGCTGCCTGGAGTCGTCAGCTCCGCCTCCATGGCACCTCCCTCCGTCGTCTCCGCCCTGGCCGCCTGCTCATCCTGCTCCGCCCTGGCCGCCTGCTCATCCTGCTCCGCCCTGGCCGCCTGCTCATCCTGCTCCGCCCTGGCCACCTGCTCATCCTGCTCCGCCCTGGGTCCTTCGGCGCGAGGTCGCGCTTTCCGGAGGGGGGAGTAATGTCACGTTTGTGTCTGTTTTGATTTTCTGTTTTCAGTATTAGTCACATGTCTTTGTTTTCCCGCCTCTTTTGTTTCCATGCCAACCATCATTAGTTCACCTTCATCACCTGTGTCCTGTTAATCACCTTCATCTGTATCACCTGGTTATGTTCATCAGTGGCTGTATTTAGTTTGTTCTGTTCAGTCAGTCTTAGTCGGTTGTTAGTCTTGTATAGTCGTGTTATCTGCCTGCCTGAACCCTTCTGTTTGTACCTACCTGTTATTATTGTGAGTAAAGTGTTGCAATTGGAGCTTTTGCCTGTGAGTCCATCAACCCACACACGCCGTGACAGTTAG
>CM070840.1:14264478-14307772 GCA_036326025.1 Chrosomus eos
TGAGCAAAACTATAGGGCATTTTAAGAAGGCACCACTATGTAGACACCAAAAGTTATCATCACGTTATCATCTTGATAGTATTTGGCCAAGAAAACCTAAAATATATAAGGACTGGCTGATGGCCCGGGGCCAGCTTGAAAAACGCACGGGACAGTTGAAGGTATTGTCACTTGCCCAATCGGGCCAGTGCTGCATCATCACAAAAGTTTATCATGTGCATGTGTTTTTTATTAAAGTGCAAGAAGACTCGAAAAGATAACTTGGTACTTGTGCAGTGTAAAACATTTTTTGTGCATACACACCCAAAAAGCGCACAAAAAGCCATGTCTCAGACAGCAAAGAAGTACCAGTTCTCTTTCATATCTTGTGCTTAATCTGACAAATTCACACATACAGTACTTATGTCAAAAAAGACAACACATGTTTATCAGGATCAGTGTTTTGGATCCGTGCATTATGTCTTAAAGTTATTAATGTTAATCAAATCACAAAAGGCAAATAAAAATCACTCACTGCTCTTAACTGAATAACGTTTTGTAACTTCATCTATAGTTAATTTATACAGTGAAGACTATGCAGTGTTATTCTACATTTGATTACTTTTTTTAATTTCTGTAGCTAAAAAGTGAAATTCCACATGGTATCTAACATTGTGGGGTCTTATCATAACCTTATTTATTACAAAAAAAAGGCTACATGGGTCAAAACAACAAATACAACTAGAATGTACATTTCCAGGAGAAAATGTGAAATGGTGCTTGCAGTGGCAAAACTCGCCGCTCGGTTGCTAGGGTGTGGTACATGTTCTGGTGCTGAGATATGGCTTATTCATGTGTTCAGGTGGTTGCTAGGCGGTTGCTAGGGTATTCTGGGTGGTTGCTAGGGCATTGGTAGACGGTTGCTAGGGTATTCTGGGTGGTTGCTATGGTGTTACTATGGAGTTGCTAGGTGGTTGCTAGGTGGTTGCTAGGGTGTTCTGGGTGGTTGCTAGTCCGTTGCTAGGGTATTCTGGGTGGTTGCTAGGGCATTGCTAGGTGGTTGCTAATATATTCTGGATGGTTGCTATAGTGTTTCTAGGCGGTTGCTAGGGTGTTCTGGGTGGTTGCTAGGTGGTTGCTAGGGTATTCTGGGTTGTTGCTAGGGCGTTGCTAGGCGGTTGCTAAGGTATTCTGGGTGGTTGCTAGGCGGTTGCTAGGGTGTTCTGGGTGGTTGCTAGGCGGTTGCTAGGTATTCTGGGTTGTTGCTAGGGCGTTGCTAGGCGGTTGCTAGGGTATTCTGGGTGGTTACTAGGGCGTTACTAGGGTGTTATGAATGGTTGCTAGGGTGTTGCTAGGGTGTTTTGGTTGGTTGCTAGGCGGTTGCTAGGGTGTTCTGGGTGGTTGCTAGGGTGTTGCTAGGCGGTTGCTAGGGTATTCTGGATGGTTGCTAGGCGGTTGCTAGGGTGTTCTGGGTGGTTGCTAGGCGGTTGCTAGGGTATTCTGGGTGGTTGCTAGGGCGTTGCTAGGAGGTTGCTAGGGTATTCTGGATGGTTGCTAGGCGGTTGCTAGGGTATTCTGGATGGTTGCTAGGCAGTTGTTAGGGTGTTCTGGGTGGTTGCTAGGCGGTTGCTAGGGTGTTCTGGGTGGTTGCTAGGGCGTTGCTAGGCAGTTGCTAGGGTATTCTGGGTGGTTGCTAGGCAGTTGCTAGGGTATTCTGGGTGGTTGCTAGGGCGTTGCTAGGCAGTTGCTAGGGTATTCTGGGTGGTTGCTAGGCAGTTGCTAGGGTATTCTGGGTGGTTGCTATGGTGTCACTAGGTGGTTGGTAGATGTCACAGATGGTTACTATGGAGTTTGTAGCATTTTCTTGGCATGATTTAACACTTAGCTAATCAATATTAGCATGTAGCTATTCACTGCTAGCATGTGTAGCATGTAGCAAGTCCTGTTCCTGTTTGCTAGCATGAGTCAAAAGAGCCAACCCCCATCTCTATAAGATGTTCTGATGCAGAGATATTGGTCTTGCAAAACGGTTGCTAGGGTAGTTGTTTGGTTGCTAGGGAGTGGCTTGGCAGCTGCCAATCTTGAAGCTCCAAAGTCAATGTGATTGTATAAACCAACCCCCATCTCTATACGATGTTTACATGTAGAGATATAGGTCTTGCAAAATGGTTGCTAGGGTACTCTGTTTGGTTGCTAGGGAGTGGCTTGGCAGCTGCCAATCATGAAACTCCAAAGGCTGCTTGTCAGTATGAATGATATAAACCAACTACCATGCCTCTGTGACATTCAGAATGGAAGATAACCCTCTTTGGATTTTGGTTGCTAAGGTGCTCGACAATGGTTGCTAGGGCGTGTCCAGTATGTGTTGAGGTGATTCAGGATTGGCTGTTTGCTGGCCCGAGTCAAACGAGCCCACCCTCATGTTTCAATGACACTTATATCCTGAGATATGCCTTTGATCTCTTTCAATTGAAGTCTATGGAATGTGTTGCTAAGGAGCTCTAAATGGTTGCTAGGGCGTGGCTTAATAACTTCACAATGATCCTGAGAGACTGATTGGTCGTCTGACTAAAATGAGCCCGCCCCCTTGTCTCTATGACACTGTGGTCCAGAGCTATGTTCAATACAAAATCTCTATGCAATGTATGAAATGGGCCGTCCTAGACCATAGTAAGTCAATGGGGCAACTTTGGGCAGCTCCTGCCCCCCAGGGGTGCAACTTTTACCCCATTGTGAGGTATGTTCTTACAGAGCCTGCCAGCCTCTTCAAATGTGGTAAATTACAAGTTTCTGAGAAATCATTGGACAGTGCTACGAGTCGTCAAAGTTTGTGCCAATGTTAAGTCTATGGGATTTTTTTACCCAATGATTTGCCCCTGGGGCGAACACCGTACCCCCCATCACTAAGAAAAGTCACAGCACACCTCTCCTCAATAATCCGCACAATTTGACGCCTCAATCAGGGGTCTGTGATGTCGGCGTGTATTTTTTAACAGATGATTACTATGGAGTTTTTAAAAGGAGTTTTTATAGAGTTTTTATAGAGTTATTTAGTATGGCACGAGGCCTGTGGCCTCGTGCCTATCGCCCACGGTTGCTAGGGTGCTGTAACTGGTTGCTATGGTGTGGCTATGAAGATTTTAGGCCATTACTTATTGGCTGCTTGATAAAATAAATCCTCTGAGGGAGAGAGAGCAGGGCTGTCAGGCCCTTTTCTGTGAGTGTGTGTGAAAACGACAGTTGGGATTTAAATTTTTGAACATTCCGCAATGTTAAGTCAATGGGACTTTTTTGGCCGCTTTTTCGTCCGCTGTGCGAACATCGTACACCCGATCACTTAGAAAAGGCATAGCAAAAACTCTCCTCAATGAGACGGTCGATTTGACGCCTCACTCATGGGTCTGTGACACTACTAACACATTCATTTCAGGGCCGTCCTACACCATTGTAAGTCAATGGGGCAACTTTGGGCAGCTCCTGCCCCCCAGGGGTGCAACTTTTACCCCATTGTGAGGTATGTTCTTAAAGAGCCTGTCAGCCTCTTCAAATGTGGTGACCCACACGTTTCTGCGATATTCTCGCTCAGAGCTACGAGTGGTCAAAGTTCGCCGCAATGTTAAGTCAATGGGATTTTTTGGCCGATATTTTGCCCCTGGGGCAAACACCGTACCCCCGATCGCTTAGAAAAGTCATAGCACACCATTCCCGAACAGGCCGCACGTTTTGACACCTCATTCATGGGTCTGTGACAAAAACTGCGGGAGGAGTAGCGCGTCAAAATTTGGCCAGAAGAATAAGAATAAGAAACTAGAATGTACATTTCCAGAAGAAAATGTGAAATGGTGCTTGCAGTGGCAAAACTCGCCGCTCGGTTGCTAGGGTGTGGTACATGATTGCATACGAGCCAACAAACATGTCTGTACGATGTTCTGGCTTATGTTCTGGAGATATGGCTTATTCATGTGTTCAGTTGGTTGCTAGGTGGTTGCTAGGGTATTCTGGGTGGTTGCTAGGGCATTGCTAGACGGTTGCTAGGGTATTCTGGGTGGTTGCTATGGTGTTGCTAGGTGGTTGCTAGGGTGTTCTGGGTGGTTGCTAGGTGGTTGCTAGGGTATTCTGGGTGGTTGCTAGGGCATTGCTAGGTGGTTGCTAATGTATTCTGGATGGTTGCTATAGTGTTTCTAGGCGGTTGCTAGGGTGTTCTGGTTGGTTGCTAGGCGGTTGCTAGGGTATTCTGGGTTGTTGCTAGGGCGTTGCTAGGCGGTTGCTAGGGTATTCTGGGTGGTTGCTAGGCGGTTGCTAGGGTGTTTTGGTTGGTTGCTAGGGCGTTGCTAGGTGGTTGCTAGGGTATTCTGGGTGGTTACTAGGCGGTTGCTAGGGTGTTCTGGGTGGTTGCTAGGCGGTTGCTAGGGTATTCTGGGTGGTTACTAGGGCGTTGCTAGGGTGTTCTGAATGGTTGCTAGGGTATTCTGGATGGTTGCTAGGCGGTTGCTAGGGTGTTCTGGGTGGTTGCTAGGCAGTTGCTAGGGTATTCTGGGTGGTTGCTATGGCGTTGCTAGGTGGTTGCTACGGTATTCTGGGTGGTTGCTAGGCGGTTGCTAGGGTGTTCTGGGTGGTTGCTAGGCGGTTGCTAGGGTGTTCTGGGTGGTTGCTAGGGCGTTGCTAGGCGGTTGCTAGGGTATTCTGGATGGTTGCTAGGCGGTTGCTAGGGTGTTCTGGGTGGTTGCTAGGCGGTTGCTAGGGTATTCTGGGTGGTTGCTAGGGCGTTGCTAGGCGGTTGCTAGGGTGTTCTGGGTGGTTGCTAGGCGGTTGCTAGGGTGTTCTGGGTGGTTGCTAGGCGGTTGCTAGGGTGTTCTGGGTGGTTGCTAGGGCGTTGCTAGGCGGTTGCTAGGGTATTCTGGATGGTTGCTAGGCGGTTGCTAGGCGGTTGCTAGGGTATTCTGGATGGTTGCTAGGCGGTTGCTAGGGTGTTCTGGGTGGTTGCTAGGCGGTTGCTAGGGTATTCTGGGTAGTTGCTAGGGCGTTGCTAGGCGGTTGCTAGGGTATTCTGGGTGGTTGCTAGGCGGTTGCTAGGGTATTCTGGGTGGTTGCTATGGTGTTACTAGGTGGTTGGTAGATGTCACAGATGGTTACTATGGAATTTGTAGCATTTTCTTGGCATGATTTAACACTTAGCTAATCAATATTAGCATGTAGCTATTCACTGCTAGCATGTGTAGCATGTAGCAAGACCTGTTTGCTAGCATGAGTCAAAAGAGCCAACCCCCATCTCTATACGATGTTCTGATTTAGAGATATTGGTCTTGCAAAACGGTTGCTAGGGTACTATGTTTGGTTGCTAGGGAGTGGCTTGGCAGCTGCCAATCATGAAGCTTCAAAGTCAATGTGAATGTATAAACCAACCCCCATCTCTATACGATGTTTACATGTAGAGATATAGGTCTTGCAAAATGGTTGCTAGGGTACTCTGTTTGGTTGCTAGGGAGTGGCTTAGCAGCTGCCAATCATGAAACTCCAAAGGTTGCTTGTCAGTATGAATGATATAAACCAACTCCCATGCCTCTGTGACATTCAGAATGGAAGATATCCCTCTTTGGATTTTGGTCGCTAAGGTGCTCGATAATGGTTGCTAGGGCGTGGCCAGTAAGTGATGAGGTGATTCAGGATTGGCTGTTTGCTGGCCCGAGTCAAACGAGCCCACCCTCATGTTTCTATGACACTTATATCCAAAGATATCCCTTTGATCTCTTTTAATGGAAGTCTATGGAATTTGTTGCTAAGGAGCTCTAAATGGTTACTAGGGCGTGGCTTGATAGCTTCACAATGATCTTGAGACACTGATTGGCCGTCTGAGTAAAATGAGCCCGCCCCTTTGTCTCTACGACACTGGGATCCAGAGTTATGTTCAATATAAAAGCGGTTTATCTGGTGTAGGACGGCCCATTTCATGGGCCGTCCTACACCATAGTAAGTCTATGGGGGCAACTTTGGGCAGCTCCTGCCCCTCAGGGGTGCAACGTTTACCCCACTTTGAGGTATGTTCTTACAGAGCCTGTAAGCCTCTTCAAATGTGGCAAATCACACATTTCTGTGAAATCTGAGCTCTGAGCTATGACTCTTCAAAGTTTTTTACCATGTTAAGTCAATGGGGTTTTTTGGGCAACTTTGGGCAGCTCCTGCCCCCCAGGGGTGCAACTTTTACCCCATTGTGAGGTATGTTCTTACAGAGCCTGTCAGCCTCTTCAAATGTGGCAAATCACACATTTCTGCGAAATCTGAGCTCTGAGCTATGACTCGTCAAAGTTTTTTACAATGTTAAGTCAATGGGACGTTTTTTGGGCCTTTTATCGCCCCTGGGGCGAACATCGTACCCCCGATCGCTTATAAAAGTCATAGCACACCATTCCCGAATAATACGCACGATTTGACACCTCATTCGTGGGTCTGTGACAAAAACTGCGGGAGGAGTTACGCGCCAAAATTTGTCCAGAATAAAAAGAATAAGAATAATAAGTATGCACAATAACACTAATGTTGCTTTGCCATAGGCAAGCACCATTAAAAAAATAAGTATGCACAATAACACTAATGTTGCCTTGCTTTCAGCAAGCACCATTAATAAGTGATTTATTTTATTAATTTATTTTGTTGTGGGGCCAGTGAAAACTTTTTCTGGGCAAGTAAAAAATTTCAACCACTGCCCAACTGGCCCAAAATATGTTAGCAAAATATTTTAAGAGAAGGTTAGAATTATTGTGCTCCATTTCAATCCGTTCTGTCTATTTGGCGTGTATGTGCATGCCGCCACTCTTTAAATGAAGTCTGCAAAGTTAAACGCAAACTGTCAGGATCATCCTTTATGTGAAATGGAAATACTTGGGTAAATTTTTAACATTTACAGATAAGTATACAACCGTAGTTGTGCGAAAGAAATTAATTAGTTAATTTTACTAAAAAAATATGTTTTTAATCAATTACCTTTGCATAATTGTATTTTTTGACATCATTATTTAAAAAAGACACTAAGAGGCACCTTGCACTATTACTCAAGTACAGTCTTTGACATATTGATATTGAGACGTATGGTTTAAAGTCTTGTGATTTTTTTTTTTTTGCAAAGTCATTGCAACTTTCAAGGCCCAGAAAGGTGGTAAAAACTAAAATAATGACTTTATTCAACAATCTCTTCTCTTCCATGTCATTCTCCTACGCTGTTGATGTATAAACAGTGCAGCGCTTCTGGGTTTTACGTCAGAACGTCGGCTCACTATTTCTCAGCTCTCAGATTTCATCAAAAATATCTTAATTTGTGTTCCGAAGATGAATAAAGCTCTTACGGGTTTGGAACGACATGAGGGTGAGTAATTAATGACAGAATTTTCATTTTTGGGTGAACTAACCCTTTAATGTTCATTTTTTGGAATGTCTCTGCATTCTGCACCTGGTCACTCACAATACCTGCTATGAGGAACAGTAGCATCATTAAACGGGATGCGTAATGAGGCATGAAATCAACACGAACCATCAGCAGGAGACTGCGCCACACTATAGGCACTATGGGTAATAAGGTGTCAGGAGTCGTTTTCTTCTGGTTTAATCATCCAGACCTTGAAACTCCCTCCATTCACAGTAAACAGCTGTGTTCTGGACTGAACTCTGAGGACTATGAGTGACACACCCTGCCTGTGGCTCCAGAACACTGGGAGACACCAGCCCTACAGGCGATGTGACTAATGGCATACCAAAATGCTTTTTTATTGCGTATAAAGCTGCTATACATCGTCTACACTGGGCGTGACATGATAAGTTGAGTTTGTCTGTGCTGAAAGAGTTTAAGTTCATTAGTGACTGTGACATGATGTGAAGGCTATAGTAACCCATACCCTAACCTACCACCTTCCGGTTTCCAGTCTGACTCTCTAACCATCAGGCAACCATGACTGCCTCTTATATCATTACCAATGGGCCATTCAGAAGTAAGTGTCAGACTAGGCTTTAAGAAACACTAATATGGGTTGTTAGGAGATTTATATCAATATTTATGTTAAAAAATACTTTTTATAAAATGGCAAGAGATGTTAATGTAATGTTGAATGTTACTCATAATGTATGAACACTAAAAAATGATCTTGTGTTTTATATACAGTATATATATGTATATATAATCATTTAAATGATATTTTTACTAAAGTAAATATTCATTCTTAAATTATTTCATTGAAATTAAATTAGCTAAATAACTATTAAACAATTAGGAAAACAAGTATTAAACACAAAATACAGAATTAGTAGAAAATAGTATATAATAAACAATTTACAAAAGGCTAATTGTGTTGAAGTAGTTGTGTGGGACTGGCACATCAAAAATAGTAAAACAGGCCATTTGTTAACTGAAGGCTATAAAGTCAGTGCTTCTAGTGTTAACAAGCCAGAAGAGAATGCCTGGTGTCTTCTAGGGACAGATCTAGACTTCTGATCTGAAACACCGTCTGCTGAAGTTTTCAAAGCAATTCTGCAGCTCATAATGAATACGGATCTTTCAAGCTGTGGTGAGATGGTTCATCTTTCATAATGTATATTAGTATTGGCATAAGGTGTTAATCGGCTTAATTATCTGAAGCTGTTTAATTAACCTTCGATAGCACTGTTCTGACCTGGAGCAGATTTCATGGTGAAGTGAAAGCCATTTTATTAGCTGCTCACGGAACCCTTATGGCTCATTTTTTCACCATGTGAAAGCTAAGATCCAAATACAAAAAGTGACAGCTACTTGTTTTGGTTTTTTTTTTCTTTAGAAGAGAGCTCTAAGGAGGAGTTTTTATTCCCTTTTGAATTAATTATTTTGCATTGAGTACCAGATCAAAAGTTTTGAGGCAAATCTGTGTCTCACTCATGGGGCTTCGTATTGAAATTTTGTTCAGCAGTGATTCCTCTGAGATGGTTGACAAGGTTTCTGAATGTCTCACAAGAGGCTAGCTGACATCTTACCACTTAAATAAACCCTCATAGCAGAATATTTCATGGTCATGAGGAACCATAGTGAAATCTAGGCTTCACTTTGATTGTGGAGAGCTACTGTACATTTCACATGCAGAAGTTTCAATCTTTTAAAGGGATAGTTCACACAAAAATGAAAAGTGTCTTCATTTACTCACCCTCAAGTTGTTCCAAACCTGTGTGAATATCTTCACAAAAGAAGATATTTGGAAGAATGTTGGTAACCAAACAGTTCGGCCCTATTGACTTCCATATTATTTTCCATACTTTGAAAGTCTGTTTGGTGACTAAACAGATATTCTTCACAATATCTTATTTTGTGTTCAGCAGAAGACAGACATGCATACAGGTTTGGAACAACTTGAGGGTGAGAAAATGATGACAGAATTTTCTTTTTTGGGTGAACTATTCCTTTAAGCTTTTAAAACGTGTATTTAAAATTCCTCATGTATAATTCACATTAACAGTATTTCAGACGAGACCACTTTGGCAAGTTACTTGAGTTTATTGAACACAATTTGTCTTTGGCGGTATGGTTCCTTATGGGGATTCTTGCTCCGTAATTAATGACATACGTAGCTTTAGCATTAACCCCCCTATGGAACCATCGGCTTGGCAATATACAGATGATTAAGACATTTAGTAATGTCTTTAAGCCGTGGTTTAAATGTATCAGTGAGGTCCGGGACGTCTGTGTTGTAGCTTGCTACGAGGGAGAGTGAGTTTCTTGTGGTGTCCGTGACTCTAGAACTTGGAAGCCTGATGATCTGAAACAAAGAAGACAACAGCCAAAACGTGCACAGAAAAATGCTTGATATTAGTCAGGGTGGGGGGGGGGCGGGTTGCGAGCAGTTTAAGCATACGTCCCAGGCGGAAGTGCCGCGTACTGTATATATATATACTTCCGGTCTAATAGGAGAACGGTAGTGGTTGGAGCGATTTGACAGCTGACCGCGTCAGCTGATCGCAGCCGATGCCTACGTGGCCTGTCTGAACTAACGCTGTGCTCGATTTTGTATGTGTGAGCTTGAAAAATCATAGAAATTAATTCAATTTGTATTGCTTTGATAACTTAAGTAGTAACGTAATACTTTATTGAAAAATTCAGTGTTTAAGCAATTTTCACACATAAAATGTTACTATTAATTGGCAAGTAACACATTGAATGTAACAAAGTAAAACGACTGAAATTGTGTTTTATTGTAAAATGTATACCAATAATCTTTGTTTTATTTACAATTTCGAAAAAAATATTTTTTTACAGTGTAATTAATGGGAAAGATTTAAGGGCATGTGGCAGTTGCAAAATCAACATTTCCTTTTTGCATTTCATTGTAAAGAATCCAGTATTTAATCCAATAATTCAATATCCATTAAATGTTCTGTTGAACCCTGGATTCTGTAGATATACTGTATGACTTCAATATGCTCAGCTCTAATTTACTCTGTCACATAAGTCCCCCCCCCCCCCCCCCCACCACCCTCGCAGATATGAATGCTGTCATCCAACTAAGCTGATGCAAATGACTGAATAAAATTAAGCCTTGATTTCAGATCACAAGCTCTCTTAAAGGAACGGTTCACTCATAAATCATCTATGCTATGCTATGCAAAGCCTTCTGATTGTCTATACAAATCTAAAAAGGGCAATTAAGAGGCATTTTTTATTTAAATGTTCTGTCAAGACGCATCGCATTGATTTCATGTTGATGAAAAAATGTGCTACAATAGCTTCGTGTGAGGAAGTGGTCATTTACTGAAGATTTCCTCTTCACTGAAGCTTTGAAATCTAATTTCTGCTTCCTCATATTTAATAATGTCCCGATTTGACATCAGCAATGTTATTTTTGGTTCTCATCATTGACATCACACCTATAGCAAGACTGATTTTGACTTGCCATTTATTTTAGAAAAATGCTTTTAACCACCTTTGTTACGGTTTTATAGTTGACATTCAACCACTTTACAAGCGGAACCCGAAGGTAAGAAAAGTCTGTGGGTGGATGGAGACATCCTCATTGCTATATTTTTCTGAAACGAGTCTAACAAGCTTACCCACGCAAAACTCAATGTGTCAAGGCACGCCATTTTAAGAACAATGTCAAGGAAATTAATTAGCAAGGAGGATGCAAAAACAGTTATTAAGATTCAAGTGCGGAGTGTCTCACTTTGCGTTACTAATAACCATGAGGTGTTGAGGGGAATTATGTTGATTAAACGTATGCTGAGGTAATAAACGAAGCTGAAAGTTAATTCGTGGCCTTCTCGGAGCATCACCCACACTTAGAGTTGCCATGGCTTTTCAAACGCTAAAGAACATAAGGTCAAGAGGTTGGCTCTTTCCTCTTTGCTTCCCCCTTTGAGTGTTCAAGTGAAAAGACACTTGGCTTCCTGACCAGAGATTAAATAAACGGCAGAAGTGATGAATTCTGATTGACAGAGTTTCTCAAATAAGGAAATCTCATCCTCCTTTGCTTGCACTACCAGACATTCATCTTCCAGTGCATTTCATTCATCATAGCCATTTTCCCAGAGTGCTTTGGTGTTTTCTATAAAAAGTAGCCAGGCTGCACTAACTGGTCTGTTGCTGTAGTAACTTACTTTACAAATACACCAATCATTAAGCTGCATTGCTATTTATTTATTTATGAATACAAGTCGATTCATTTGATTTTTAAGCTTAATTTGGCTGTCCCTTTTCCTTTTAATTTGCTTATTTTTTGTCAAACATTCGAAGATGCCGTATTAGTGACTGCTTTTAATTATCATCATACATACGCCTGTGAATTCGCCATATTGGAAAGTTCAGAATCTGTCATAACACATGCAAGTTGATTGACAGATGCAGCCTGCTTTAGCACAACACGCAGGTTACAAGTGTTTTGGGATAATTGTTCCAAGAAATCTGTTGTTCTTACTTAAATTAAATCTTAAATATGGTGCAGATGTAAAATGGATATATAGCCTAATATTTTGAGAGATTTCAGTTTGCTGAAGGATGAGGATTATGTAAAAAAAGATGGACAACACCCCTTCACTCTCTTCCTTTGGTGAAAAGTGAAGCCGCCAATGTGCTAATATGGCGCTGACATATTGCGCTGATTTGGGACCTGATTCTACTCAGTAGTGAGCGGGAAGTTGAGCTGTGGTATCAAGGTCCCGCCCTCACTCCCGCAGAAACGGTTAGTACAAAGTTTACTGTGTGAAATAAAAAGTTATGGACATGTATATATTAAAGTTGAAGCTCCAATCTTCTCCCGAAAATTCCCCAAAACAGTCAGTTGGTGCCTTAGTGACTGTCAGAGAAGTTGTTTAGAGAAGCTGTCAATCACAGCTGTCAATCATGACGTCACATTCCCATTTTTGTAGCATCAAATAACTACCTAAGACCAAACTTATTTCGAACACTTAAACTTAAAGGGGACCTATTATGCCAAATTCAGATTTGGTGTCAACAGTGTGTGTAAATAACCAGCCTATAATGGTAAAAGTCCACAAAGTACTTATAATCCACATATATAATTATTAATCTCTCAGAACAAGCCGTTTCAAATTTCCCCCTACTCCTACGTAAGAGAGGGGAAACCCCGCCCACGACTGGTGACGATTTGCACTAGATCCTAGCAGTCCGACATTATAACCGTAAACAAAACCATACCAGCTCTACACCCATGCAGCATATATTTTCTGGCTCTGTGGGCATCCTACAGTTCACATACAAGCACCTATACAACAGTTTATAGATTAACATGATGGTACAGGCTAGTCAATGAGATGAATCAACGTAACTCCACAACAATGTTACATAAATGTATCCACTAACCATTCAGAAACGTCCATGTACAGTCTAACAGTTGCAGCCTCTTCCTGAGTCTCTCCATCTTTGTCTGACTCCGGTTCAAACATTTAAGGCTGCACTCCGCTACTGGATATTATTGACATTTTGCCTGAGAAGCACATGTAAAGGATCGTCTGTCTTCTTATTTAGTATACCAAAAGTACAATTGCAGGGTATTTATATTAAGTACATAATATGCAAATGTATACTATAATAAATTTATTTCATATACATTTTGGTATATTTATTTATCACTAGGAAATAAATGGAGAGATCTACTCTTGCTTTCTGTTTATTACCCATTCACAATCTGATTGCAAGTTTCTGGATTGACAACCTATTGAAATGCTTGATTAAATTGGAAATTGCGATGATTGACAGTAATAACCAATGGATGAGACAAAACAGGACAAATTGTTTAAAGTACATAATGTAACAGTTTTTGCTTCAACCGTGAAACCTTTACTGGTATTGGTTTTGGTACCAACTACATAAATTCTGGAAATGACAACCCTATGATATATTCCATTGTATATACAGTGGATTATATGACATATGTAATGCACAAACTAAATTATATAAACCATAAATCCCAAAATGTTACAAACTTGCACATCTTTTGACATATCCAGAGTTTGATCTCTTTCAAATATAATTGTATCATGATTTTGACACTTTAATGTGTCATCAAGACATCTTTGTTTTGCAGTGCAGTGCACTTTCCTACATCAGATCGAAATTCAAACATAAACTCTGCATTAAAGATTCATACAGACCAACACAAGTTACACAGCAGTACATTACAGTGAAAAATATGCTTATGGAGAGAGCAAGCCAAGCATACAAATGAAATGGCTTTGCATCTTACCTCATAACGACTCTGTAAAATCTGCAATGTATAACTTTGGAAGACTTAGATGCTACTGTTTAGATCTACTTTTTTAGTATTCTGGGCAACAACAATGAGAAAGACACTTTAATCTCACTCAATCTCTTACAGCTTTCATGAACAGACCATTTAACCAATGATTTAATCTAATATGCTGCCTGCCACCAACCAGTCAACAATTATTAACACTCAATTCCACAGTTCACATGTCTAAACAGAGCATGAGCCCGGCTGCTGTTACAATCACACGTTTATCAGGTGCTGTTTAATTGGTGTGAAAATTAGAGAGAGAGAGGGAGAGGGAGAGAGATGTTAGTGTTCAACTTTGTTGTATCCAGATATTAAGTATGTTTATGTGTACAATAAAATTCTGCAACTGTCACAGATCAGCTCATTATAAAAACACAAGGTTTGTTTTTTTCTCTCTCTGGTTTTGACATTACAAGGTGCACATTAAATAAGCAGCACAGAGTGAAAATGTGTCTTTACTCAATAAAACTCAATAAAACATTTAAATGACCTTATACGCTGTGACTATTTAGCATAATCGCGCATGTAAATACATTGAATATATCCAGACAAACCAGAATTTTTTTATTTATTTTTTGTGTGTGTGTGTGTCAGTGAGTCACTGAATTATAGCCACATATTTTATGATCAGTAAAGTGAAAGGTGAATAACTCTGCGTAATGCTCATCACGCTCATTAGCATTCATTTAGCTCTTAGGCAAAAGAACGGTCGGTCAAAACCGAACAGAAGACTTGTGTAATCAAATGCATTGGTGGTATTAGCATAAGCTGTCAAACTTTGTATGTTCAGTGTCTGAACACTTTATTCTCAGTTATTTGTTAAGAAGCCTGTAAAGCCACAGGCATGTGTGAAGACGCATAATTGGTCTCCAATGCCTTTGTGTTGAAAGCGTGTTTGTGCCTGTAGGATTATATAGAGATGTTTGCACATATAAGATGTCAGCAAGTCCTGCCCGACAATATTTTGAAGGTGCACATAGTATTATTCTTTTTTTCTCATTAAAACCATTTTACAGTACTTGAAATTTTGTACTCTCTCGTGAGATGAACTCCAGGCATAGCCTGATAAAAGCTGTTTTTTCATGGAATGCGTGGTTTCTGACATTTTCAGATCACAACACTAGCCGAAGATTACTTACTTTATTGTGGTTATACTATTATAGTATTGTATATACTATTTTATACGTTTATTTTTTAAAATATTTTTATTTTTAGGCTAAAATTAGAAATTTAATTAAATAAGTTTATGTGGAATACTGTAACGCGGAGTGTTTCAGAAACGAGGAAGAGGAGGACCCAAGTGCAGTATGATAACACGGGTCTGGCGGTAAATATGTTATTTCTACAATAGCATTGGTAACTTAAAACATTTGCGTGATGCTGTATCCTCACCTTTATGTGTCCAAGATTTTCTAAACATATTTGTTGTATTCATTCATTAACAGTCATTAGCAGTTCAAGACGAATGGTTTGTGCTAGCTTAAAAGAAACACCAGACTTTGTGTTGTTCCCCTGAGCTACAGAAGTTTACTTCTTGAATATGTAAAAGCTTATTGTATTCCTTTAGGGAAAGTAAAAAACAAACAAAAAAACAATTATGGTCCCTAGAAATTCTATGTGCAAGATACAGAAGGAGAGATATTGGTCAGTGTCGGTAGTAGATTACGCTTGATGTCTGTTTTGTTGCACTCAGTCTGATTTATTGACATTTCACCAGTTTTACAAGCTGAGTGGAGTCTAATCTTTCTCACCGCTCCTGTAAATCTCTAATTCAACTTAACCTAAGCATTCATTTACTGCTTTCTTCTTTTGAAGTTGCATCGCTCAATTCATTTTAAGTGCCAAGAGTATTTTGCTTGCCTAATGTACCTCTTTCCAACTGTGGAATCATCCAATATGCTGGTAAATAAGGATTAATAAACTTTTTAATTATAGTGAAGAAGACATTACTTTATTATAACGAAAAAAGTAGTTACAAATCTCTTTGATTTTGTTGAAAGCCTCGGGCTAAAGTACTTGCAGTGGTTCATTGATTAATAAGAATAATTAATTTCAGCCCTCAAGTTGCCATTAGCTACAGGGGTGCAAGTGTGAGAACAGCACCTGTCATTTCCTCTAAACAACAAAACCTCCTTCTGACGGCGGCAGGCTAACTTGAGTAAATGAAAGGAGACGTCTGTGTGAGGCACGACAGTTAGAAGACACGCTATCAGTAGATTCACACAGTCTTCAAACGTTCAAATACGTTTTTTTCGGCAAACATTTGAAAAGGAACTTCCTTTATTGCCTTTATTGAAGCATACAGAGTAGATGACCTGCTTTAGACTTCAGTGTTTTTTTAAATCTGTCATCAGTTGACCTTCATCAGTGGCTTGTTTCGGTGATTTGTGAATATAGGCAATGAAAATTGATCATATAACATGTGAAAAGCTAAATTAGATAGGTCAGTTTATGGATTTCGTGTTGCAGAGGAGATTAGAATGTGGTTTTTACACACAAAATCCTGATCAAACGTTTGGGTCAGTACATTTTTTTGTTTTGTTTTTCAGCAGGGATGCATGAAATTGATCAAAAGTGACAGTAAAGACATTTATATTGTTAAAGGATTTATATTTGAATTAAAGGGTACCTATTATGCCATTTAAAATGTTCCTAATAATGTTCTGGGAGTCCCCAACAACAGTTTTACATGCATGCAATGCAGAGGTGGAAAGTAACGAATTACATTTACTCGCGTTACTGTAATTGAGTAGTTTTTTTGTGTACTTCTACTTTTTTAAGTAGTTTTTAAAATCTGTAATTTTTCTTTTACTTAAGTATGTTTTGTTTGAAGTATTGTAATTCGCTACATTTTAAAACATATCCGTTACTGAGTAAAAAAATAATAATACAAAAAAAAATATATGCTTTTGATGAAAACATCGCGCTCCGGAAACTACAGCATTGATTGATTGAAGGGCGGGAGAACATACGCGCTAAAATCACAACACAATATGGAGAAGGTGACGGACAAGACAGACGCAGACCCACGCGAAACGCTGTCGAAATCTCACTCGCACACATCGGTATGTGAAGCCCTGGTCAGGGAATACTTTGGATAGAGAAAAAAATGGAGTTTAAAGTATAATGCGGATGTCACATAAAACAAGCAAGCTGGTAGATGTATGGATGAAGAAATCGAAAGTAAGCTGTACAATAAATCAAATCGCGACATGATCTGTGAATATTAAAGCACAAAAGACTGCTATGTAAATATATAATCTGCTTGTTCTGCGTGTCTCTGTGTGAATGAGCTGTGCTGTTTTGTTTACTTACTACATACTCAAGTACGCGACGCGCTCATGCTGTTTTCAGCATCTCACAAACAATACGAGTACATAAATGAACATTTCCAGAGCTGCTCTGAGAGAACTCCTAATGAGCATTTTCATAATTTTATTTGGAAAAAACATTGTCAAATACACTCTGAAACAGGACTTAACAACCCGTCAAAATAAAAGTTCGGTTTTACTAGAAGAAATTATATAGGCTATTACTATTTTAGGCCTACAATAGAATGTAGGCTACCTACTTCTCATATAATAATATTAACAACAACAATAATAATACTACAATTTATTTAAACATTAAGGAATATATATTATTTGTCCATGGTTTGAGTAAATCTGTTTTGTACTTTGCCAAAAACTAAAAGGATAAAACGTTTGCTAAACTTTTATTTGATTACCACCGTTTTTGATAATATATGTATTAAATCATAAAAAGAAAAAAAATCTGAATAAGAAACATTTCATAGAACTCTATTTTTAAACATTTTAATAAGTTAATGATAAAAATAAGTTTAATAAAATCTAATTCATAATCAATTGTTCAATAAAACATATCTAAACTAATTTCAATAAATTATTGAAATTAGTTGATTAGATGTTTTATTGAACAAATGTTTCATTTATTTAACTGTCATTTTAACTGATGATAATAATAACCATAATTTAATAATATAGTTTATATAAACCGTGATATTTTCTGAGACGGTTATACTGTGAAACTCTCATACGTGCCCTGCACAGGAGAGTCCCCACCACACCCCCGCTGTTAAAGTTACTCAGCTACTTTTACTCTGAGTACATTTTAAACGAGCTACTTTTTACTTTTACTTGAGTAGATTTTTAGACCGGTACTTTTACTTGTAATTAAGTAAAATTTTATTGAAGTAATACTTTTACTTGAGTAGAAAATTGTTGTACTCTTTCCACCTCTGATGCAATGACAAAAAACACTTTTGTTGTCTTATAATATGCATTTATTTTTACCTGATTTGCTCACCGACTCCCTAATGATTCGTTTGACGACTCATTTGTCCAAACCCCTCCTTTGCGTGACGCTAATCGGCGGTGATTGGTCAGATGACCCAGTCAGTTATATTTTGCGTTAGCCCAAAGCTTAAACATATTGATAAAGCACTGCAGTACTACAATACGCTTCACATAATTTCACATATTTCAAAAAACAAAAAAAATGACATTGGAGACCTAGAAGCTGCTGAGCGTAACTCTCACTCTCTCACACACACACGCACGCACACACACACACACACACACACACACACACACACACACAACACACACACACACACACACACACACACACACACACACACACACACACACACACACACACACACACACACACACACACACACACACACACACACACACAACATAAAAGCAACAATTATTAATAGTACTTACAGGTTGTGATTCAGAGGAGGAAGCTGATAAAAATAAACTTGGTATTGAACGTTCCTTCAGTATCAGGCGACCCGTGAATCCACACTTGAAAGCATTTGTGTTTGTGAAGCGATCGTCATTAAAATGACGCGAACACAGCTCAAGGTGGCTATACTTGTGTGGTTGTAAATATAAACTCTAGCCACTGAGTCTTCACATGCTTGTCCCTGGGCAGTGAAAAAAAAAGTTTGCTTTTGATTCGCACTTCAGAACAGAGTCTCGTCGACATGTTGTTGTCATGTTTCTCTGTCTGCTCGGCGCGCGCACTGAGTGGGCGTGTCGAATTCAAATAACTTGTACAAGTGACGTACGAAAGTGCATCGTTCGTCTATCGATTCATATCAGCGACTCAGAGTCGACTCTTACTTTTGAGAGACAATAACTTTGTATACGGTGAACTTTCATATTTAAAACTTTGCAGGATGTTTTTGTTCACTTAGATCTATGTTACACACTACATGAAAGGTAATTTTCAAAATTCCATGATAGGTACCCTTTAAATATTGTTCTTTTGAACTTTATATTCATCAAAGAAAGTTTCCACAAAAATATGAAGCAACACAAATAAAAAGTTCTGTAATGAAACTCTAGGGGCCCTATCTTGCACCCAGCGCAATTGACTTTGTACACTGACGCATGTATCATTCCTATTTTGCACCCGCGCAAAGCGGGCTTTTCCCTCCACAGACGCGCGTCGGTAAACTAGGAAATGAACTTGCGCTCCCTGGGCGGGTCGGCGCAAAAATGAGGCGTGTTTCGGCGCAAACAATCCCTAGTGCTATTTTGCAGTTCCAGAAAACAATTCCGCCACTGACCAAAAAAAACCTGGTCTAAAGTCAATGGCGCGTTACGGGTTGTTCAGAATGCTATTTTATGCGCGCATGCTTGGCCATAATGTAGCGGGTGCACAACACGCACACACTTTGATTCTCTCATCAACACAGATGCAGCAGTTTTTATTTTTGCAAATCATACATTATAACAAGGAAATATATTACCATATGAGGGAAATCAGTGTGGTGTCCATGAAGATGTGAAAAAATAGGCATAAATCTAGCTTACACATTTACCAGTGTATATTGGTAATTTTTCAGGCAAATTGACAGATCAGACCTGTTTGCCCAATAGTGGCAAGACACATATGTATATAGGGACATCTGACAAATTAGTTTGTCCATCAAGAACTAGGGAATAAAAATCTGAAGACTGCGAAATCACCTTTACCATAATGTAAGTACATTAAAAACCTTACTCTTTAACTTACCAGTTAAGTTGAGCTTTCTCATATTTTTTTTCTATTGATTTGAGTGGGTTTGTCCCATCCCCAATGTCACTTCTCTTTCTTTTACGGCCCTGACGAGAACATCGATCTCCTCGGCTGTGAACCGCTCCTGGCGCGCGCCTGGTAAATGCGCCATAATAATAACAATCCGCCATGCAACATGCGCACCTTTTCTTAAAGGTTATGTTGTATGACGCTCTGATTGGTTTATTTCACGTTACGCCCAAACCACACCTATGAATAATGAAGCTATTTCAGACCAACCCCTTTTCGATTTGCGCCAGGCGCAAGAGGCATTTATCCCGCCGGGAAAATAGCAACAGCGCCGGGATCCGCCCACAAAGTTACTTGCGCTTTGCGCTTTGACACTTGCGTTTCAGATCGTTTAAAAAAAGGGCCCTAGATGTTGCAGGCTAATAGGTCCTTAATGGTGTGTTCACATCCGAACGCGAATTTAATCGTTTGCGCGAGTAGATTACATACAAAGTCAATGCAAAGACGCGAATAGACGCATCATTCGCGCCGGGCGTTGCGAATGACGCGAATTGGGCGACGCGTTTTGCCGCGAACGTCTTCCGCGCAAGTTGAAAAATTTGAACTCGAGCGGAAGATTCGCATGACGCTTTGTTGCGCCAGCCAATCAACGAAGAGCATCCGAGAAATCCTGTCAGCAACCTATGTCAGCGTCAGCGACCCTAGCTAGCAGGTTATCAAACTGGGCACCCGTCATTCTCAAATAGCGCTGGAAGTGGCTGTCATCCAGGCGCAGTTCCTGAAGAAGACTTCACCGAGTTGAGTTCGCCTCTGGATGGTGATGTGAACACAGACACGTCGGCGTTTGGCTTTCCTCCGTATTTGGGACCTCCACAACAAGTACAGGGCAGCAATATCTTTTATTTCAGACATGACGGAAACGTATGCCAGAAAGAAATTGTGTGTTGTTTTTTTATTCGCGAGTGACACAGACGCGCGAATGGGTTCAAAATGTTCAAGCGTCTAACTAGATGCGATAGAGGCGTATTTGACGCTCTATTCGCGTTCGGTGTGAACACACCATAACTCTTAATAGGCCCTTAGGCTTCTTGTTATCACATCATAGGGCACAGCTGATTGGTTTCTGCTGTATCAGAACCAATGAGCCAATGGGGACCAATGAGCTTGCGTGTACATCCTTCAAATATTTGGTTAGTGCAGTACGCTTTCAGAAACCCTCCACCTTCCCCAGCTCCACTTGTATAGATCTGTTATGGGTGATACATGTACACTATATTGTACAACAGCAGCATGTCTTTCTTGCTCGCAGCAATTTAGCTAATATAGTATTAGCATTTTTACTGTATTTTTAACCACATTAATGCAGCCTTGGTGAGCATAAGTTGATCAGTAATAGTTTCAAATTTATGCTGATTCAATAGCTTGAGAATCTATAGTACAGGCGGGGAAATGATGGAGTATATGATAGCATATGCACATGCATTTCCATTTTTAATCCAGTAAGGATTTCTCTGAAGGTCGTGTCTGCTCGTGGCATGCATTTTGGAACAGCTGATGACTGGAAGTTTTCCAGTTTTCCCTTCAGATGAGTTTAAACATGTTTGTGATCTAGAATAAGAATAAACTTTCCTTTTTTTCACTAAATTTGTCAACAACAATCTCTCACAATTCGACAGCGTATATTTAAAAAGATGTTGTTTCTCTGCAACCCATAGACACCTGTCAGTCATCCTTTGGTTCAGGACAGCTAGCCATTGATTTGTTTTGATTGACGACGGCCTGCTTATGTGCAATGAAAATCAGATAAACTGTTGCTCAAAACTTGCCACGTCTATTGAAATATAGCTTACAGAGTAACTCAATAATAGCAGCACCATCTGGATGTTTATAAGATTTAAAAGCTTTGTAGTGTATGAAAATAGGTATGAAGATGCTCTTCATCCACCCTGTCTGACTTCATCTTTATATATGTCTGTCTCCATACGTCCCCTCTTGCTTCATATCTCATCCCTTATGTGCTTCACGCATTTCGTCAGCAATAAAACTGTTTATTCTTTCTCCATCCTTAGTCTCCTGCTAATATAGAGCTCTTTGTGCGACCTAAAGGGAATTTCTAATTTTCTTCTTGCAATGATGCTTTTTAATAGACTCTTTTGTATCTGTGAAGGTTTCTTTTGTTCTTCCATAAGAGACTCGCTTTGTATGCCAAGTTTGTTGGCATCGCTTCATGCGTCTCTGTTGCTGATGTTGGGGATTTTCGAGAGCAGAAAGTAGAGGGTATAATAAAGGCGTGTGCAGGGCGTTTGCTGAAAAATTAGGTGTTTACAGATAAACAAAAATAACATTAAACACTAAACACCTGCAGGTCACCTTGGTCTACCCATCCCTCAAAAGCAATTAAATGATACTTAATGGATTTCCCAGGTATAAACAGACACGTGTTAGATATTGTTTTGCAGCATAATTACACTTCTCGGTTTTGTTGTAGGTAACCAGAGTTGAGGCTTCAAAAGCCTGATGGGTGACAGGGAGTGATATATATATATATATATATATATTTATTATATATATATATATATATATATATATATAATATATATATATATATATATATATATATATATATATATATATCAGATAAACTGATAAACTGTATATATTTATATATAATTTATTGATTTATTAATTGCCCTTATAGGAGAAAATTCCACAGGTCTATTGGAAAGCATTTCGATAATTTATCTGGTAAGCAGAAAGTCGGAGTCATGGAAAATTCGGAGGACATCGTCCTGGGGGGTGTTTGATTTGGCTGGAAAGGTGGCAGTTATATCAGGGGTTAGACTGATGACCTGTGTCTGTTTGATGTAATACCAGCCAGGGTGAGGAGCGTGTGTCTCCTGGGGTCAAAGAGAGATGAAGAGCCCCTGTCAACATGCAGGATCTGCCACAAGCGGCCCAGGGCTGTTATGTGTGTGTGTTTAATGACCTCTTGGGACATCTCCTGCTGTCCTATCTCAGCAAACTGCTGACTGTAAACCCACCCACAAACACACCCCCGCCCGCCTCAGTCAGTTGACAAATATGTCTTACAAACTGCATAAACAGAACTCCTTCATATTCATGTCCCCTGCCCTGTTTACCCAGAGACTGCGGCATGTGAAGGAATGGAGACACAACGTTTTTGAAACCTACATATCATTGGTATTAGGTAATGACATAGTTTTCACCTTATTGAGTTTTTTATCTCTTTGTTTCAGTGGAATTATTGTGACAAAATAAAAACTATGCTACTTTAGAAGGCTGCTTGTTTTGGACAAATTAACTACAAAGCATAAGGCTTTGCATGGAAATAAATAATGTGGCAGCATCAAATGAATACCAGAACGCATTGCAAAGAACTCTGTGTCTGTGAAATGTCTGTGAATGTTTAAAACTTCAGACTACTTCACCCAAGTTTTAATTGTACATGTTTTCATATTTATTAGCAGTAGTGTAGGTTTCATTTGAAAATTTGAACACAAGTTTAGAATGTAATAAAGTTTAGGATGTTTCCCACCCCAAAAACAAACCTTTTTACGTTGGTGTATCATGTTGTTAGCTTAGCAACATGCTAATGGAAACACTATTGGAATCCATTGTAAGTCGAGTCTTTGTAGCACTTCATATGTTGACGGCTTTTTGTGGCATGCCAAGCTGCTGATTTTCTTGGTAACACTTAAATAACTTTCATTTATAACAGTAGCAACATTATGTTATTCTAAGCTAATGTTGACTAAATTAATTACTTTACCATCACGTACTATGCCATCTCCAATTTGTTTGTTGTTTCATGTATTTCATTGTCAAATAAGATGTTATTTTCTTTCTTTTTTAAAAACTATACAACAAATGGACCACGTTTAGACATTTTAATAGTGATGCACCAAAGAACCAACTGATTTGTTTTAGGCCTATGATTTAAAGGGATCATGAACTGGCTTTTCAAAAACAATGTAAAATGTTGTCTGAGGTCAACTTATGACGTTTGCGTGGTTTTTACATTCAAAAACATCATAATGAATAAGTAATAGACTATTTTTAACCCTGGTTTTGCGCCTAGTTCCTGAAACACTCGTTTTTTATGGCCGTGTCTCATTGAAAATTTGGAAGTAAACACCCACTGCTATGATTGGATCACAGTTTTGCATCTAACAACATCATATTATAATGAGTTTCAACAAAATTCTGTGTCTTTTTGACAAGCTACGTCCTTCATAGTTGGACCCTTCTGTAACTGGTTAGACACGTACACATAATCAGTAGATATCAAACAATCTGTAAGAATGCAATACTAGCACATTTAAAAAAAAAAAGGTAGACCTATTCAGTCCCTCATTGATGAGCAGCTTCAATCAAGTTTTTTTTGACTACAAGAGTTTTCAGCTTAGAAACTTACAGGATATTCTTCTATTACAATAACATTTTATATATCAAAGGCTCAAGGAAAAGTTGATTTCTCAATTCCCCTTTAAGACTACGACAGACTGAACAACATTCAATTACCAAGTTTCCTAAATTTAATTACCCAAAATGTAATTACCTTTTATTTATGTCTAAATCAAAACTCTATCGTAGGTTTGGTTTAAAAAAAAAAATCACATCACAATCGGTGCATCACTACATCATACATAATCTTTGTTTTACAGTTCACAGATTCCTACCAGTACTTTTATTGACCCTGATTTTAGAGCCTTGTATTAGAATGTTCCAAATCATTCACTTATTAGGTTCCATTTGGGTTAGAATGCTGCTATTGTAGTTAGATCTCTATGGAACAGGCATATTGTAATTTACAGACTGCTGCAAACTGCTTTCTCTTGATTTCCCATGACTCTCTTATGTATTCACTGCAGTACCCATCTGCTTTGCACCTGTCGTCACCCCACAAACAATATTTTTTAGTCAAGAGCTGATAAGAGGTTTGAGAAAAGTGTTTGTTTTTTATGTCGATGTACAACACTTCCGCTCGATATACCTGGCCCTGAACTGTGGCTTACTTTTAAACTATTTGTCACTCACAATGCATATGTGTCATCACATAGCACCGATATGTGCTGTTACAAAGCAGCCCTCTCATTTTCTCTCACTGCAGTCTGTCTTTTTCTTCTCGCTGAGGACACCGGGTCTCATAAGAACTAGTGTTTTTCCCTCAGCTATAGCGCCTGGCATACTTCAAACGCTCAAATCGCTTTGACCCCCAGATGAAAGAGGCAGTGCTGGGTCCAACCCATTGAAATAATGGACAGAAGAAGAAAGACTAGTCAGTGAATGTAAAACGGTAATGCAAAAGCTAAATGTGAACATTGGGGTGTGAAGACAGACATTTAGCATTCTGTCACCACTGGAGAACCGACGGTGCCTAGGCTACGTGATAAAACCACGGCAGCTTGGGTCTCAGAGGTCCTATATTAGCTGTAAATGCAGGTGATAACATGACAACATGAATTTTTTTTGTCTAATTTTAGATTTAAGAAACAATGTAGACATTCTAATTGTGAACCACCGCAAACTATTTAAACAAGTAAAATCAAGCTTTACATTTAGTCATCATTGATCATGTGGGGGAAAAAATAGGGTGAGAGAAAACGGTGCAGTTATAGATGCATTTTCAGTTGAACGACTCATATCTAGTGGTGTACGTGATTTCACCAAGTACAATATGTTCCTGGATCAACATCTTTGTGTCAGGATGTGGTGCAGGCAGACGGTGATGAGGAGTCCAAAGTAAACTTTTACTTACAATATAAATCACAAAGGTACAGCAAAAGTTCACACACACTTACTACAACAGAGAAAGGACAAAGACTGATTGAACAGAAGGGAACTAAATACAAACACAGATGAACATTGATTGACAGAACACAAGTGAAACAGATGATGATAATGATGATGATTAACTAAACACAGGTGATACAGATGAACTGATAATGATGATGACATGTGACATGAAGAAAGGCAGACACGTCCAATGAAACCAAACTAAACAGACACTTTGGGGATAGGGTTAGGACAACATTTTCAGTGACCCATACCTACGGATGCTTTGCTCTACATGTTTAGTGAAGTAATGATGCCCGAGATTGTATTCCTTGAGAACTGCAGAGAAGGAAACATCACGATTTGGCTTTGATATAGCCTAACATTGGTAATTTCAATATACCAAGTTTTCACAGAAGTCAGTTCTATACATTCAAAAGTTTGGGGTTGGTACTATTTTTTTAATTATGTATCATGCTCACCAATGCTGCAATTTATTTGTTTATTTATTTGACAAAATACAGTAAAATATTTATATTGTGAATGTAAAATAACAGTTAAAGTACTGTTTTCTATTTTGTAGCATTTTAAAATGTAAACCTGAATTTTCAGCATCATTACTCCAGTTTTCAGTGTCACATGATCCTGCAGAAATCATTCTAATATACTGATTTGCTGCTCACGAAACATTTCCAATTATTCCCAATGTTGAAAACAGTTGTGCAGTTTAATATATTTGTGGAAACCATGATGAAATAGATGAATAGAATGTTTAAAAGAAAAGCATTTACTTGAAATAGAAATGTTTTGTAACATTATAAATATTTGATCATATTAAGGCCACAGATGCCACATGCCACAGACCCTCAAGCACCCTTGCAGCCCCCTTCATTTTTACATTAGACCAATGTATCACAATCCTTACAAGGATAACATTAAAGCCCAAACCAATATGCAAAAAGTGAAATTTGATTTGTGGGCCAGATTTATTTAAGGACAAGCTATTAACACTTGAGGGGTTTGAAATTTGGCCCACGGGTGTCACTAACGTATTAAATCTTCCTGTGAGCACTGGTGACTTTGCCGAGGCATTTGTTTATGGGTTTTTATGAAGAGAAACCCTGCCTGGATGTAACCATTAATGGCAATTACCAGAAAAGAATGTTAGCTGTGTGTGCATATCTCTCTAACAAATGATCCCCCCAGCATCCCCTCAGAAGTCTTAAGCAGAGTACTGATTAGAAATGCCATCGAGCATGCCAGTAATGGCGACACGTTGTGTTAGGTGAAACTCAAATGAGACAGGAACAGTGGGAAGCCAATATCATCTCTCCAGCGGTGCATGTTCTTTGTGTTAGTTCTGCACTGCGTTGTTTGATGTTGAAGATTTAATCATGAACTCATCCGTCCCAGGATTCAGTTTCTCATGCACCATACAAGTGTCTAATGAGATAGGCCTAACAAAATTAGAGTTCTCTGTGTGAACGCTGTGTGACGTAACATGTAACTAGAAATAACTAGTCTATCATTAGACATGCTTTTAATATAAAATCAATGTCGTTTCTATCCACCATCACATTTTGGTATATCACATAAAATAAAAATCACATTTACCAAATAATCCCTCGATGCGCAACAAAGAACTTGTGTGACTGTCTAAACAAAGGATGTAATTGTATAACTGGACTAACCAGCGGGCCAGTTTTAAAGTGTTGGTTTGATCATTCTGAAATGCCTGAGCCAAAGTCTGTCGTCAGAATGATTTAGTTTAATGACGTTCCAGAATTGCCTCACATGATTGTGTTCACAAACACCAGGCATCCGAACGCAAGATAACATGACAGCATTTATTGCATTTCGTCTGCCTGCTTTGAGACGCAAGTTATTTATGATGTATGGAAAAAAAGACACAGTTGCTTCCCTGATTGCAGCAACTTCCATTTTTATGAGATATTTTGCACCAATTTCCCGGGCAGTATATTTTTCACAGTATTTATTAACCTTTGTTAATAAAATGTTCATGTTCATGATAGTTAGTAATGTTAACAGATACAACTTTTGATGTTAAAAATGTATTAGTGAAAGTTGAGTTTAACATTAACTAAGAGGAATAAATGCTGTAAAAGTATTGTTCATTGTTAGTTCATGTTAACTAATGTAGTGAAACCTTACCAGAATTATTAATATTTTGATTCTTCCAGTCTGACAATGTGAAATATAAATTAGAAGACTTAGAATCCTACTATATATAAGGGAGTTTTTTCCCCACACAGGACTGTAATATGCTTTTATTTATATAGATTAAATTTGAAGGAACTGTTAACTTTTGAGGGACCAATTTTTATTCACTTTAATTATTTCTTGGAATGTACAAAAGGTCATGCGCTTAAACAGTCACCTTATTATTTTCATTTTATTAAAGTCATTTTGATTATACATCTGCAATTAATCATAATGCCATGGGAAATAATGAATTACTCTTTAGCACTGGCCAATAAATCATGGGAAAGTTTGCAGAATAGATTAATGTATAGTTCAAGTGCACTTCAGAAGAGATTGTAAAACCTAATGGAACCTTCTTAGATAACAGATAGGTGTCTTATCACAGGTGGACGTACTGGTATTTTAAAGTGTTAATCAAGCTTTATACGACCGCTAATCAAGGCTTGCTCTTTAGGTGTCATGAGTTAGCAAAGTCTAGTTAACATAGTCACATTTGCCCCTGCTGGTAGATACTGCAACTGCACCCTCTTTTTCCATTGACAGCATTAGAAAACTAGAACTGGTCTCTGATAAAAACATAAATCAATATCTATCTATCTATCTATCTATCTATCTATCTATCTATCTATCTATCTATCTATCTATCTATATCTATCTATCTATCTATCTATCTATCTATCTATCTATCTATCTATCTATATCTATCTATCTATCTATCTACTATATCTATCTGGGATCCATCCATCCATCCATCATCCATCCATCCCACATTCAGTCGTTTCTTTGACCAGAATTAAAACATTGAGCAAGCTAATATAATTGTGCAGATGCAGACAGCAATTACAGAGCAAAATCTCCACTTAAATAGGAAGTGACTGCCCTCCTAAATGAACACCATGTGTGCATGCCAAATGTGTGAAAGAGACACCTCATCTCCTTTTTTTTTATTCCCACACATAATAAAGTTTTGTCAAAGACTGACTTTTTGAACCCCCCTCCTTGCAGCGATGCACATCATAAATCTCACTCCAGATATATTCATCCGTTCCAGAGCTCACTTTCTGAAACTGTCACTCCATCCACCCTTATGAGAGCACGTGCTGTGCAGTTCTTTACATTCTCACATGCTCAGCACACCAGAAGTGCTGGAAAAGAGGGATTTATCTCCTGTGATGTTTATATTGTTTTCTCCAGTGTTTCAGCTGACCTTTTCCTTTAGTTTCACTGAACATGTTGAGCAAAGCTGTGCTGCTGTCTTGTGAAAGAGACTGAGAACCTACCTTTCTATGGCTCATATCAAAGTGTCTCTGAGGATCAATGAATTAATGTCTGATGTGGAACCAAATTAGGGTGAATGGATTCAGCCGGCTAGAAGTTACTTTTGTGTTCAATGCTGAAGCACATAAGCATGACTGTGAGTTGGCATTTAGTGCTGACATTTCAAGGTGCTGTTTTGTTGTGCCAGAAGTTTAACTTCATAAGAGCATGAACTTCTTTTTTCTAAAAGCCATGTTTTTTTTGCTACAGTGTGTCACTTGGGGTTCATGGTTAGCATATTTGTCATGAAGTAGTGGCTGACAAAATGGGGTGATCAGTGGCCAATATCTAGAGATCAGGGGGACTGATGGAATATCAATATGTATATGTATAATAGACATACAGTACCTCAGCCTCAAAAAGTATTCCCACATATGGCTGAATGTCTTTGTATTATATAACAAAAGATTCACAGTAACTAACATTAAAGGATTAGTTCATTTTCAAAAAAACTTTTGCTGATAATTTACTGACCCCCATGTCATCCAAGATGTCCATGTCTTTCTTTCTTTAGTCGAAAAGAAATGAATGTTTTTGATGAAAACATTCCAGGATTTTTCTCCATATAATGGACTTCATAGGGAACCAAACGGTTCAAGGTCCAAAAGACATTGATCCAAAGTAGAGATAGAAAAGAAGTCAAAAGATAATGATTTCTTTATTACAGAATATGATCAAGATTGCATAGGTGGATGTGCTTGGGACTCGAAATGATTTGTCTGGATGAACGAGTTCGGTCAACGTATTGCGTATAGTAGTCAATAAGCGATAAGAACAGAGCAAGGCAGCTTTGTGCTTATTTAAACTTAAATCTTTTTATTATTTTGAAATGACCGATGGTTTCGCTAGTAAGACTTATTCATTCGTCTGTACGTTAAAAGCACTTGAAGGCACTGAAACTGTCATTTGGACTTGAATGTTTGGTTCCCATGTAATATTATATGGAAAATTGGAATGTTCGTCAATAAATCATTTCTTTTGACTGAAAAATATGAGGCATGACATTTTGGTGACATGGTGGTGGTAAATTATCAGGCAAAGTTTTTATTTTAAAGGCAACTAATCTTTAACTATGAGTTCAAAATTGCATTTGTCTTCATTTTGAACATAATTTTTTTAAACATTGTAGTTTAGTAATTGTTTTATTTATTTCACTTCAATTTGCTAACACTTTTACAGTGTCCTGTTAACATTTGACATGTAGTACACGCATTTTTAAGTGTAACCCTAACCCTAATCATATAATATGGACACGTTGTTTATTAATATTACTCAGTACTTAAGTGTATAATTACACTGTAACAAGGACATCTTAAACTAAAGTGGACAATAAAAATAAAAGTCATTCTGGTGAATTAATGTTGTCATGCCTAAATTCACTTGTAGCATTTAAAATGATTGTTTTTAGTTTTTAGTGTTTTATTATACATTCATTTAGATGAAATAGTGCCTAAATTTTAAATTTGGCTATATCTTATCAGTCCATAACAAATTAATATCGGTGTATGGATATTAGCCAGAATTTTAGTATCTGTCACTGTCCGTGATCCTGTTTATAAGCTGTTTACAACGTAGCTCACGTGTTCAGATGTTCACAACTCTTCTCGTTTCTCTGTATCAGAAGCTTGCAATCTTCTATTGGTATAGTTTATGTCCGTCCTGTCACATTAAACAATAATCATTCTCATTATACTTCCAGACAATAAATGTCCACATGCAATACTGAGTGAGTCTAATCCATCGCTGGCTTCTTTAGCACTGCCTGTAAAGGTTAAGTGAGTTTCTTTCAGAAGCACAGTGTATTTTTCCCCTCCCCTGGCAAGGGAAAGGCTGTTTGCCCAGTGTAGTTTGTTTATGTATGTGTTGGGCTAAATTGGCTATTCTTAGTCTTGCTGAAGAGCAGACGTGACAGACAGAGGCCGTGGTTTGAACTGACTTAATTGGGCCATTCATCACAGAATGCTGATGATGTCTGCTCTCTCTTTCTCTCACGTTGCTATCTTTCACAGTCATTCATTTTCTGATCCTTTCTTTCTCTTTCTTTAATCAGAAATGTATAATCAAAATGTAAACAGAAGGATCATGTGAACCAAATTCGCCCATTCCGAGGATACCGTAATCAAACAGCAGTCTTAAAAAAGACAGGTGAAGATTTTTGTTGTGATATCTCTGATGTTTATTGTTTGGTTAGAAACACCTTTGGGAATTGCATTAACAATTTTTACTGCGTTTTTTTATTCTTAGTTCTCAAAGAAATTGTATTGTGTTCTCCCTCTACCTTACAGTATAATTTGACATGAAATGCATATAAATGAATGTTAAACGTACAGTATGTAACTTTTGGCCACCAGGGGTCACTCAATCAAAATAATAGCAAAAGACGTATTCTGATGACGTCGTGAAAGAGCGTGTGCTCATGGGAGTTGTTGTCGTTGTCGAGAGAGAGAGAGAGAGAGAGATAGAGAGAGAGGTGCGCGCGCGAACCAGCTATACGATGTTCATTGGGACACGCGCGATCTGTCATTCATTCCCCAGCCATCTAGCATCTCCAGCAGATAACATGTTCACTGACGAGGTAATGTGTTGTTATTTATATTATATCTCTATTCTTGTTACGTTTTGTTACGGCTATTAACTTTATGTAATGCCATTGTAATGAACACGCGCGCTCTGTCGCTCCCCACATTCCTCACTCATTCTAACTTAGCTGCTAGTGTTTTTAAAATCCCGTCTTTTCAAACGGAGAGATATATGAATTATCAGGGCTATTGAATCAATATTCCATCTAGCTAGTATTAATAGATGTTAAAAAACACGGTCACCTTTCGTTAATAATTATAATTACGTTTATACTATGATATTGAAAAAGATGGTGAACTGCATATGAAGCTACTTTCTGCAGCTATATCTACAACAAATGTGAATTTACATTATACTGTACATGAGAGCTAGTCCGTCTGCGTTTTACACATGCCATCATCGTTTCACAACATATAAGTTACGGATAGATATAGTTAGCTGAATGGGTGCTTACTTGTTTATTAGAATGCAAGCGAGATCGGCATCTCTCTGTAGTTCCAGTCACGAAGCTCGTGGAAATGCAACTCCAATGTTAACGCGAGTCATGTCTCTTCTCCTGTCCCAAACCCTTCTCGAGTCATTTCTGTCACCCGTGCGCTTCCGCTTCACGGATCTGCCTCCAGCAGCAGAACGTGCAGGCAAAGCATAATCATGGTCCATTATTGATATCCAACTATTGATTCTTTATCGTCTTCTTTTATTTTACTGACGTGCGTCCGGTGTTTACATTTGCGTTTGGCGGTTTTTCGCCGGGATCCGCACGAAGTTAGAGAAACTAGAGTCAAAGGTTATATGACGTCATAGACGGGCGACGAAACGGAAATAAAGACACGGCCCGTGTCTTCAAATTAAAATATAAATTTCTCTGGATTTGAAAGTTGGTGGGAACTTTTGGGATAATGTTAGTACACAACTAAAAGAAATATATAACATAGATACAGTTATTTTTGCTATTTTGAAAGCCGAAAAGTTCCATATTGTGCCTTTAAATGTATCATGCTATGATAATACGCAGTGAAGTAGCACATTAGCATAGTCATAACTCCTTTACATGCATTACGCAATGTTCCTGTTTATCATTCTCTTCCATCAAACCTGCTTTGGTAACATACTAACTCTTCAAAGCTTGTATTGCATAATATACCAACACAAGAACCTTAAAGCAGTGCATGAGATGTTAATCACAATTTAGTGATAGCGAAAAAGACTGATTTAAATGCTTGTTCTTCATCATATTTAGTATAATTTCACTAAAAAACAATGTCCATTGACAAGGTCTTTAGTAGACTTTGAAATTTATAATTATATATTGTATCATATTGGTTATTGGATGATATTTGTTGACTTTTTGTTTTTTAATCTGGACTGGCATTTTTTCTATATATTTACATAGCATTATTTTCTTTTGTTTAAAAGACATTCATGCTGTGACATTTAAACTATCAAAGCTAATTTTCATTGTTTAAAAAGTATTTCAAATCGTATGACGAAACTCCATTAACTGAGTCATTAATGGTGCTTTTAAGGCAAGAATAATGTTTGTTTTTCTTCCTCTATAGCAGACTGTTAGTTCAAGCACTCAACGTCATGTTTGACATGCTAAATATCACATGAAAAGCACCTTTAACCGGTTACAGGCCAGTGTCCTGAATCCTGGCATGAAGTTGCCTGGCGAGGACAACCCTTCAGTGCTGTATGTGTGAGTGAACACCAGGTTAGATGACCTCAGACGTGTCATCAGTCACCTGAGAGAGATGGAAGGGTTCGCTCAGCCGTCCGATCACATGACCTATTGTTCATTCTGTGGGGGATACAGGTGGTTTCCCTGGGGGGATGAAATAGGATATTCCCTGTCTGAGCTGATCAGTGCAAACGAAACCACCGCTGTACAATAGAAAGATTGTGTGCTTTTGTAGTAAGTTGTGTGGGTTCAGCATCATGTTTGAGTCATATCAGTGTTTCGTATGTACAGCCCCATGGAAAATATTAAATACACTACCGTTCAAAAGTTTGGGGTCGATATATATATATTATTTTTATGTTTTTAAGTCACTTATTCTCAGTGAAAATACATTTATTTGATTAAAAATGCTGCAGAAACCATAATATAGTTATTAGTATATATATTATTAATATTATTATTATTTAAAATAACTGTTTGCTATTTTAATATATATTCAAATGTAATTTATACCTGTGATGCAAGGCTGAATTTTCAGCATAATTTATCCAGTCTTCAGTTTCACATGATCCTTCAGAAATTATTCTAATAAGCTGCTATGGTGCTTAAAATTATATTATTATTATTATCAAAGTTGAAAACAGTTGTGCTGCTTATTATTTTTGTGGAAACCGTGATAACTTTTTCTGGATTTTTTGGTGAATAGACCGTTCAAAAGAACAGATTTGAAATGGAAATTTTTTTGAAACAAAGCAAAATTGAATGCATCCATTTTAAAATAAAATAAAATAAAATTATAAAAACCGTACTGACTCCAAACTTTTGAATGGTAGTGTTAATATTATTGAATACTGTTAGAAATATAATGCAATATGTAATATAATATCATATTATATTAAATCAATAATATTACCAAACAATATTTGGAAGTTATGGCTGATAACAGATAAATGACCAATATCAAAATTATTTATTTAGTATTTTGTGTTCTATAAAAACTACAAACTAAAACCAATAATTGTAAATGTTAGAAGTGAATCTAGTCATCATAATATAATATGACATTTTTTATGTAGTTTTAGTGTTTTTAAAGGCTACCTTTTAAATTAGATGTCAGCAATGGTAATCTAAATCTAAAAGTCACAATTAAATATACAATACTGTCCGATAAATGAAAAGAAAAATCTCTAATATCAACCGACAAATATTGTGAGTTAATGATTAATAAAGAATGCCTGATCCCTTTGCATTCAGCAGTGGCGTTACTAAATCTTTCCTGACCATCATCTCAAGCTCATCTGTAAGGATGGAGAGATCAGAAGAAAGAGAGGAGCTTATTAGACGAAAGGGTGACAGCGCACTTGGTATGCATGAGAACAGCGAGAGTAACCTTTTATCAATCAGCTTTCATCACTGACCGGCCCTATTGAGCAGGCGGTCAGCAACATTTCTCTCTCTCTTTTTTTCCCCTGCTTGTTGCTCCAGCAACTAAACCTCTGAAACCCCAGCTTTTATGATGTTTAGATTGCCATTCTCATTTACTTTAACTGCAGCCAGACAGGTCATTTAGCCGTATGCTGTGAAATAGTGTCCTTTCAATAAATAATGATTATCTGGTAACGCTAAAAAAGGCTGGATAAGTTTTGGCCACCGAAATGCTCTGGCATCCCTCTCTCTTCGATAATACACACTGCCTCTCCTGGGTCTCCATTGTATTTAAACATATTCCGACACAGCGCTTTAGATAAATCGTTCCGGCTCTCTCAGGAACGCCGACTTCCAGGCTGGTATTGATGTGGAACAGACAGTGAAAGTTCTCAGGCTTTTCAGGGCGCCGAGGGATGGATGGGGGAGGAAGAATGGAGGAGAGAGGCATTTAGCGTTTCACCCCAAAGGCACTCGAAATTCTCGCCCGGTCTTTGAGGTGGCGGGCACAAATCGTCCTGCGAAAAGGGGCAGACGGGAGAGTGATTGGAGGGAGGCTCGGTTTGGCAGTCTGGCTGGTGGGCGGGACGTTCTGCGATGAAACGTTGCATAAATAATGCCAGAGGGGGGCGCTGGGTCCTCTGTTGCCATGGAGACCTTTGTGGCTGACTGAGCCTGTGTTGTGCGCGAGGTGTTCGGAAGCTGCGGCTGGCAGACCGGCCGCGCCTGTAATGAGTTGAGGAATTTCTCTAATGGGAAGAGCTAAGTGGAAGGATGGTCGACGGACTGGCTTTACGCTGATATTGTTTGCTCTGGCGTGTGGGAGGAGGAGACGAGGTATGGCTTTTTTCTGATCTGTGCTGGGAAGGTGGAAACAATGTTACTGATTTAAAGGATGAGTTTTTTGAACTTTAACTCTATTGTATGCTTTGCTAATGTTGGTTAGCCTACGCCCTATGGTGTTCATGAAAGTTTTTTTTTTCTTCTTTCCTGTGGACGTGTGTTGGGCTTCTTATTATGTCTGGCATAATACAGGAAAACATTAATTCTCATTGGCTGGCTCTCCTGCCTTACTTATACTGGTTTTAATTGGTAGATTTCAGTCACAATATAGCTGTCAGTTCTTATATATATATGCACTTGTTTGCTTTGATCTCTGATCAACAGGTGTTGCTGGGTTGCAACATCAATTTACCTTTTTTAACTGTTCCATAATAACTATTTTAAGCCGTCTTGGGAGATATTTTCTCCCGTCTTGGGAGATATTTTTTTTTAAAGAATATTTCTAAAAATATTTTATTTTTAATTAGTGCTTTCAAATCGATTAATTGTGATGAATCACATCTCTAATAAAAGTTTGTTTATATAATATGTGTGTGTGTGTGTGGTGTGTGTGTGTGTGTGTGTGTGTGTGTGTGTGTGTGTGTGTGTGTGTGTGTGGTGTGTGTGTGTGTGTGTGTGTGTGTGTTGTGTGGTGTGTGTGTGTGTGTGTGTGTGTGTGTGTGTGTGTGTGTGTGTGTGTGTGTGTGTGTGTGCGCACACGTGTCTGTGAACATATATATATATATATATATATTATACACACTATATTATATAAACACAAACATGTGATAAATTGATTTGACAGCGCTACTTTAATATTTATAATTGAAATGGATCAAAACAAAAGAAACATCATTGCAACCAAAAACTGTTTTTGCCAAGTATATTCATTGTTTATTGCAAGAAGTAAATACAGTAAAATCTATTTTCCACACTGTTTTTTTCCCACAAAAAAAAATAAATAGATTTTTATGTGTATGCTCCAATGCAACTATATGTACCATATGAATAATATAAAGCAATATTTCATTAAATAAATGTGTTAAGGGACATATTGCTATAATTGAATTCTATAATTATAATTGAAATAATTATATGTTAATGCTTTTTCAAAAGATTAGCATTTCCCTGAGAAACTTTGTTTACTCAAAAAACGTTTGGTGATGGAAATAATTAGAGGTGGGAGGAAAAAACTATTTCAATCTTTTTGCGAGTGAACTCAAATTTTCTTGAGCGAAAATAATTACTTTGCCGTTCACTTGCAGAATTTTGCTATCTCTCTCTCTCTCAAGACTTTTGTGTTCTTTTACCAAACTATTGAGAGAGAGAAAGCAAAAGTTCTGCTAAATGCAAAGATTCTCGGGGGGACGCAAATGTTTTGCGAGTGAACACACAAGCGTTTTCCCATCACTGTGTTTCCTTAAAGGGATAGGTCACCCAAAAATGAAAATTCTCTCATCATTTACTCACCCTCAAATTGTTCCAAACATATATGAATTTCTTTTTTCTGCTGAAGATATACTGTATAAGATATTTTGTGGACCATTGACTTCCATGGTATGTTTTTTTTTTCATACAGGAAGTCAATGGGGTCCATAACTGTTTGGTTACAAACACTCTTCAAAATCTCGTCTTTTGTGTTCAGCTATTGTGTTTAATTGTTTATAGTGAATAACAGAATTTTCATATTTGGGTGAACTATCCTTTTAAGGGCTGTATGCGTGAATATTTTACAGGTGATGACGCAAAACTGTTGATTCAGAGTTTTGGATTGATTGATTGATTGAAACAAAGCCTGTTTGAGCTGATTTACGCAAATGAACAAACTTACCATCTTTTTTTGAATTTTGAATAAGAACTTTAAAGGTGCCATGTGTAATAATTGAGGTAAAAATATCCAAAAAATGAGCTACACTCATCAAAAGAATGAGAAGAAATAAGGGCGATGATGTCATTTAAAAAATGAAAAGTTATAGTGTTGCAGAGATATCAACCTAAATTAGCATTAGCATTACTAGCCCCGGCCCGACAGGTGTTGTAATACCAGTTTCGGCCATGGGAGGCGGTATGCGGGCAACATACATAACCACCAGCCAAACTGCAACACGCGAATAACTCGCACTGCTTGTATCTCTTTAATCTCTAAAAATCTCCAAATGCTCCACGTGAAACTGCGGTCTTACTATCGTGTCAATTGATTTGATTAATATGCGCGAGGGAGAGAGAGCAGGACCGCTCTCCTGTTGTTTGAAGACGTGAGAGTGCGCGCGCGCGGGCCGGGGCTCGCTCTCTCTCTCTCTCTCTGCTCGTCAACGCGCCCTGTCAAGCGCAGCGGCAGCAGTCATTCTACACTGTAAAAAATATTTTAGCAATTTAGTTATTTCAACTTATTTTTTTGTGTAGAGAGAACTAGATTGTCCAGACAACAAGAAATTTTAAGTTTTTCTTGTCCTCAACTTATCGAAATAAGTTAGTTAAACTAAAAAAAACCCATGCAAAAAGATAACTCAAAATAATGAGTTAAGTTTTTTACAGTGTAGTCTACATCCCTTACCGTTTAAAATAGGCTTTGGCGGGACAAAGCGGACTATTTGACGGTTTTAGAAGATTAACAACCTGAAACTAAAAAACAGACTAGAGTAGGCCAACTTTCTGGAGGTAAACTGCCCCCATCTGGTATGGAATATGTGGAGTATGAATTGATTTTTTGACATAAGGCACCTTTAAAATGTCTTAACGCTCTCATACCCAACTGTATTGAGACGTGGAGGGAAAATGCAAAAATATTTTTATGATGCAGTCTTTAGAAAGAGGCACAAATAAAAAGCACATTACAATCATAGCAATATTCACAATGTTGCTTGGTTTTATACGTAGTTTCTGGAAAATTACAAATATATTGTTGTTATTCAATATATTGTTGAAAAGAGCTCTAGTAGAGAACACAGCCAGACAACAGCATCATTCTTTAGATTTAGTTACTTAGAATGTATTCCTCTGTAGGTTGGACAGTCTGTATACTCTTTTAATGTGTCAGTGTCCTGATCTGCACAAATGTGAGAAAAGTAAAATCCTATGGGAGAAGTGTGAAAGGTGTGAGAAAAAGAGAGGAAAGGAGATTCATTTGCAGCACATTTGTGGTTTGCTGGTTTGTTTGGTGACAGAGAGCTGGTTGGTTGTGATTAAGTGTGGATAAATAAAGGGGTGTTTGGGGGATTGAAAAGGAATAAGGAGTTATTCTGATGTCTGGGAATAAGGGCTGGTGGGACACACCATCATCTAATTTAGTCCACAAATGGCTTTCAGAGCTGGATCAATAAACCCTTCTATTGTACGATCCCTGTATGCATGTGGTTACGGATCAGACCCCCATCGATCTTCCTGCCCAGCTGTAATTAAAACAGGTACCGGTGACGAGAACACCTGCTGAGGAGCATCGGATTTTTTTCTCAATTCCTATTTTATCCTCATCTCCATTTTCGGGACCGTTTCTCTGCTCTGCAGGAATAAAACACTTTGGGGGTCTTACACCGTGCTCTAACCGGATGCGACACACAATAAAAGCTATGTTTTCTATGTTAATCAGAGTTTTTGTCATAACCAGCCACAGCGACTGGATTCTGTGCGGGTCGGGAATCAATAGGCACGGGCAGACTGCGGATCCAATAGCCAAGACTATTTAGACTCAATTCTGTACCTACTGATAGGCAGCTGCTTTCAACGGGCCCATGCTTATTTGTTTTCACGCTCTGTATTCTGAAGAGCATCAAAGGTTTGTAATTACAACGCAATTTGCAGCGTTGAGCATTGTAGCCAATCGCGCTTCAACTGAAGTGACTGAAGCGTCAGTCATTATAAAGGGAGCGCTCTTTGCTCGCTTTTTGTATATAATCTATTCGCAATTTCAAAAAAAAGTTTTATTTTTCATGCTGCTAAGACCAACGGCCACGTATACACTAGGTTTCAGGAAAGACAACCACATTTAAATGCAGAGTAAATCCGCTAAAATATCCCCGATATTAGGTATGACAGTAAAAGCTCATATATGGCTATGTTCTTTTAATTTATGGATTTATTCATTAGGCTCAGAATACCTAATGTTGGTTTGATTGCTTGTGTTACATGAGAAAATATTTTTTTTTTGTCTACCTGATGTAATGATGTATAGACCTTTATATCAAACGGGTTGTGGCGATTTTTATTCAAAAGTAATTTTTTGATTATATGATGATATGATTCAGTTAGATTCAATATTGATTCATTGGGTCAGGGCTATCCCAAGCATGGGTCAGTCTGTTCACGATTGGCTTCCTGGGGGTGAAGAATGGGTGTTCTGCAGGGCCCCCTCAGGAACCAGTTGCACCGCCCTAAAGCCTCGTTCAGACGCTCTGTCCAAATCCGATTTTGTGCAATACCGATTGGAATCTGATCATATTTATTGGTGTGGACAGATACTGTAAATTGCTTGTTGCTGAAATCTTATCGCGTCAGGTTAGAACACTGTGTTATGCAGCTCTTTAGTCTTTCTTTGAGTCTATTTGTGGAATTGGAAATTCTTTGAAGGCTTCTCGTTTGGTGGAAACGCTGTTGTCTTGGAGGGGGCAGCTTGGGGCTGGCCGTCTAAGCGATTATATCTACTGATAGTGCACTTTCGGTCCCAGCTGGGGCGTTAGTGGTGATAATCATCTCTCAGGGCCGGCCGGAGGTCTGCCCGTTTGATTTATTGCTGGCTTGTACGTTGCTCCACAAATTCTAAAGAAGATTCTCAATGGGACTTGAGTTTAATATCAAAATAACAAGTTTTTAAACTCAATTTAATTACAGGAGAGAACAGAATGTGCCCTCTATAGGAATATAGACTTTTAAAATGGCATTGAATGTAATTAGGGGTTCTTGCTAAGGCTTATATGGTTAGGGATTTGAACAAACCCCAAACACTTAGAATTAGTATGTTAATTCAAATCATCCAGAAGAAGTTCTCTTACTTTTCTAAAAAGTTATCTAATCTTTTCTAATCAGATGTACCAGACCAGAATTTCACACAGACTTTTTACATTTTTAAATTTAAAACAATTAAATGGCACTCATATTTTGCTCAGAAAATGGACAATTCTAGTTTTAACTGTTACTGTGGAAGTATAAGTCAAGTATAAGTGAAATAATGGCATTCAATGAATTTTGTTAACTGACCATCTGTCTTTTTCTTTCCCCAGGAGCTACAGTTTGAAAGATTAACTCGAGAGCTGGAGGCGGAGCGTCAGATAGTGGCTACTCAGCTGGAGCGATGCAAACTGGGATCTGAGACAGGTGGCAGCATGAGTAGTATCAGGTAATGCTAATGTACTGTGTGTGGGTGTGTGCAGCAGTGGCTATCTAATTCTTCAACAAGTCTCTATAATGAGGGCATGCTGTCTGAAGGATGTAATTGTATGGTTATGGAAATGCTGACAATATTCTTGACTTCTTTGTGCAAGGGTCAAGGGAGAGTTTCAAATGTAATTCCAGCTCATATTGTGATTTACACATTACCTTGAGTATGTGAAAGTCACATGAGGGCACCCGGGTTAAACTAGTATCCACACCTTAGAGAAACTCATAGATATTTACTGAATGACAGAGCCCCACCTGACCCCGGACTCACGCCTGCACATGTTAAGCTAAGATTTTCTGATAATTGTGTATATGTGAATGAAATACAACTTTCTTTAAAAATCGAAGGGGAAATGTAGTCTTCTCTTAAGTGAGTGTCCCATTAGCTTCCCCGACATTCAATAGCAATTACCATCATTTAACTTTAGTTAACATTCCTCACACTTGTTAATTATGTGTATCTCTTGGTGGCTTGACCTTCCAGCAGTCTCTTGTTGGCTGTGAGAGTTTTTTGTTGTTTTGTTTCAGTGAAAGGGGAAGGGAGGAGAAACAGTGGAGGTCTGTCACTCTGAGCTCTTTAATTTGTTCGTGACTCTCCCCCATAAGTAAGAAAATTTTGTACATTTTAAAGATAAATGCATTAATCTGGTGCACTTTGAGTCATCCAAATCCACTGTTGAAAATAAATAATCCACCCGCCAATCGACGAACCTATGAATTCTCTGATTTAGATATCTGCATCTAATTTTTTCTGCATCATATGGCGCTTTTCCACTGCATGGTACGGTACGGTTCGGTTCGGTACGGCTCACTTGTGGTGCTTTTCCACTGCATGGTACGGTACGGTACGGTGCGCTTCGGCGCGCTTTAATGGTACCTGATCTGTTGAGGTTCCAAGCGTACCGTACCGGTACTAAAATGTGACGTGAAACACTGCAGATCACTGATTGGTCAGACAGACAGAATCGTCACTACCAGCGTCATTGGATTTGCGACACGAGACCGCTATACAGAGTCATATAACCAGTAGACAACAGCCAACACGGTAGCACCTGTGTTTTACTTACTTGAAAAAAAAGAAGAGATCAACACTTTAAAAAGGAAATGGCTGAATCGTGGTCGAGGTGCAGACAATCCTCTCGTTGGTTGCCTAGGAGCGGGTCCAGCGAGAGCTGGATGGGGCAAAACAGAATGAAAAAGTGTTCCAAGAAGTAGCAGCTAGCTCAGCTCTTAGCCGCACACGGCTATCACCGGACCTACAAACAGTGTAACGATCAGTCCCACCCACTTTGAATGGGTACTAACTGCAGTGGAAAAGCAACCGAGCTAGCGAACCGAACCGTGCCGTACCGAGTCGTACCACGCAGTGGAAAAGCGAAGCCGAACCGAACCGTTCCGCGCCGAATCGAACCGTACCGAACCGAGCGTACCATGCAGTGGAAAAGCGCCAATATTGTCACTTCGACCCAAATCGGTTTATTGAAATAAACTACTTGGGTTCAATTCAACTCGACCTCATTGGACTATATTACACATATTATAGACATGATTCATGGGTCTTTTTTAAAATTATCTTTCTATATATTTTTGGTCTTAATTTTAAAATCTGAAAGTTCTTGTTTTAGGTTCTTCATATGCCTATTATATAGGATACCTTGTTATATAAAAAAAACATTAAGAAAGGTTTTAATAAGTGAATGAAACGTTTTTCATTATCTTAGAAAAACATTAAGAGAACATTTATATAGCCTAATGGGAGAATTGAACGTTTGAATAACGTTCTGATAACCAAGCAAGAACGTTAATACAACGTTTATATAACGGGAGAATTGAACTTCTTATAACCAAGAAATAACGTTAATACAACGTCTAAAAACTGGATGTTTTGAAATTCCCTAAAACATTCAGAAATAACGTTTTTATAACTTAATGGGAACGTTATGAAAACGTTCTTATAACCTAAAATTGTTAGCTGGGGAAGAGGAGAGATTCGCGATTGCACTGAACACGTTTTAAGTGCAGGCATATTCTCTGAGCGAGCAAAGAGAGAGAATTCCTACAAGAGAACTGTATCTGAGAGCGCGCGCGGGAGATTCACGCTCGGTTCATCATATTCCGCGCGCGAGCAGAGAGATTCACGCTCGCGCATTATATTGATGTACTTTCGCGCTACAACAATGCGCTCTCGATATTTGATAGGGAAACCAATCAAATACGTGTGTCCCACGGCTAATGCGTGAGAGTTGGCAAATATTTGTGTCTTCTGCGGTGTCATTTTTGG
>CM070840.1:14313024-14339819 GCA_036326025.1 Chrosomus eos
ATCAAGGGGCATGATTTATTTTAGACGTATAGTTAGTTAAATTAACATTAAATAAAATCCCTCTGATATGATTTAAGGGGGGTCATATCATTTTTAAGTTTTATATTTCCATTTTTCTTAATAATAATAATTCATAATACTTTATATATAAAATATTTTAAATATTTGAAATTCATCATTTCTTATTTAATATTTATTTACATTTGTTTTGTTTTTGTTTTTATTAAAAAAATATATAGCCTATATGTTTTATTTTATTTTTTAAATCTTTTTTTTTTTACTCTACCAAATGTTTTGGTACAAACACTTTGACTAGCTTTGTAAATGTACCTCTTGGGAAAACAGAATGATAAAAATTCATGAAATGACCCCTCTACATGCTATTAGTTTCTTCAGAAGGGCATTTACAGTTCATTAAAGCAGTTCATTGGCCTGTACCTGCTCCTGCTGTGTTAGCTGGTGCGTGACTGTTTATGATAGAAATATTCGCGCACGGTACTCAAACTTTGCCAAAAATGAAACTCTACTTTTCTGTCTTTCATGCTGTTGACAATAAATGTGGTCATTATATAATTAGCTGGTGGTATTTTAGGGTTCAGCACACTTGAGTGAGGGACAGAGTGCCTTTTCTAGCACACTTTATTCCATGGGCTATTACTGAGGTGATTATGGACCAATTTGAAAACTGCAGACCCCTTTCATAGAATGTTGTTTAATGGCCTGAAAGAGGCTAAAAGTCCTCTTTTCTCTGCAGTAATGTAGCTGAACGGCCTCTCTGACTCTCTCTCATTAGTAACTCTTCTTTTCTGGGGTCTGCTGATCGCTTCTTGCTGATGTGAAGAAGATCATCATTCACTCACTCATGTTTCAACTCAGTGATTCATCAAACAGGAAAAAAAGGGTATGAGACTTCTTACTTTTTCGCACTATGCTTCTACTCTGCATGTGTAACTTATCCTAGTTTGGTGGTAGGGTGAAATACCCAGGCTAAATGTCCAGTCACACGTCATTTATCGCAGGCATGGCTCTGATTTACATGGAGCTTTATTGCGGTTAATTTCACACTGCAACTTGGTTAAATTACTGAATCTGATTAGGCTAATATTGAGTCCAGATATTTAGACCTTAGTTTTAGAGTTGATTCTAATTAAAAAGCATTATTCATCTTACCTATTAAAAATTAAAAATGTATTTTGAAAACTAATTACTAATAACATACAATTTATTTATACATTTATTTAAAAATACTGTTAAAAAGTGTAGTCATATATCACAAAAATAATTATCAGTTACTGGCCAAACTTAATATAAGTGCATCCCTTAAGCTGCTGTGATCAAGTAAGACATGCTGCTGCTTTATAATATAGCATACATGAATTACCCGTAGTAGATCAATACAGGTGGAGCTGGGGAAGGTGGGGGGTTTCTGAAAGCTCTGCAAATGATACAGCAAATGCTGAGCAAGTATTTAAAGGTTGTGCATGCAAGCTCATTTGCTACTGAAACAGCAGAAACCAATCAGCTGTGCCCTATAGAGAATGATGTGATTGCAAGCAGATTGGGGGACCTATCAGCCTGTGGCATCTAGAGTTTCAGAACTTTCAGGATTCGTAATTTCTTATGTGTATTTGCTGAGAGTTTTAGTACATTTGAATATTGAAGCTAATGCTCTCAAAGCTTTTAAAAATAGGCATGGCCCAAAAGTCACAAAGTTAGATTTCATGGGGTTTTAGGTCTTGTATTATAAGTGTCTTTGGATAAAAAAGCACCTGCTCAATGACAAATTCCAAACTAAAGCTTGCAGTTTATTTCCTCATGATAATCATCTCTTAAATTCATTGGCATGAGAACATGCTGATGACAGAATAAAGGTGTTCATACATTGCTGTCGTGGAATCAAAAATTCCACTCACTGAAATCCAGTTTTTCAGGCCATATTATGAGTTTGCTGTCAGCAGTATTGATAGAGTCATAACAGAAACATGAGTCTTCTCCTGCTGTGCAGAAGCTTGTGTAATCTCCAGCAGTCCTCCGCTGCCAAAGATCGTGCAAGCTGAGAAATGTGATTACAGTTTTTGGTTAGGGGCCAGAGGGGAAAGCAGACAGTGAGAGAGGAAAAAATGTGTGTTTGTCTGTGAATTCTGTCAGTATGACTGGTCCAGCTTTCCTTCTGCCGGGATGATGTCTCATGGGGTCCGCATACAGTAGTGACCCTACTTCCCTGTCTACCTACCCATGGCCGCTTCCTCCCCAGCCGAGCGGAGCATGCATCTACGGCAAGCACGCTTGGACATGATCAATCTCATTAGAAATGCAAATGCAAACTTATCTTGTCCAAACAGTATATAGCGGCTGAGTCCAGATAAGGCCAGTCCTGCTACCAAAAAGAGAGAGAGAGACCATTTCCATAAATCTGGGCGCTCGTGCGTGTTTGTCTGACAGTGGGAGGACAACAGGCTGATGCTAGCTTTTTTGTGTTTTGTTTTGTTCGGCTGGCCCATTATGGCCCATTGAGGAAGCCTGCATCAAACACAAGTTTTGCGCCCCTTTGCCCAAATCATGTGGCTTGTTGTGAGCTGTAAAACCCACAGAGCTAGACTAAAGGAGGCTCTCAATCCATATACTGAGTACAATCTGAGAAGCGTTTGAAGAATGGTGAAAAATTCTCTTATGAGGTATATGTACCATTCCTACTAGTAGACAGATGAAGCCAATTAGTCAATATATATGAGGATGATTAGGAGGCCATGATGGACAGAGGCCACAGGTTAAACCCCTACTCTTACGAAAAACATCCTGGGATTTTTAATGACCACATAGAGTCAGGACCTCGGTTTAACGTCTCATTTGAAGGATGGTGCTCTTTGACATTATAGTGTCCTCGTCACTATACTGGGGCGTTAAGACCCACACAGACCATAGGGTGAGCGCCCCCTGCTGGCCTCACTAACACCTCTTCCAGCAGCAACCTGGTTTTCCCAGAAGGTCTCCCATCCAGGCTCAGCCCTGCTTAGCTTCAGTGGGCAACCAGTCTTGGGCTACAGGGTAATATGGCTGCTGGCAATAGTACAGTCAAATTGATAATGCAGTTATCAAAGTGTCTTTTAAATACAAAGGTGACAGTGAAGAAGAACCCAAACTCTATATGGCTACACACTACAAGTTTGCAACCATAACTGTACAAAAGCGTACAAAAAGAACTTACTATTGATCATCCCTTCCTGTAGACTGAAGGGTCTAACACTCCGTCTTTTTTACGGAATTCAAAAATCCTCCACACCGCCGAACTAACTATATCATGGTTATTGTCAATTCCAGTATATTGCGACACGCCACTCTGGCAACCAACCACATTACTCTAGCACTGCAGTGGCGACTATTACACAAGTAAGCACCGCTCACGCCGTCTTCAGAAACTGTAAAAAGCCAGTTATGAGTAACTGATGAAATGGTGTTGTATTGGGCGGGAGAGCATAAGGAGCTCTCCTAATGACTTTGTGTATAGATTCCTGTTATGAGCCAGAGCCTTCAGCTGCACCAGCATACATCATCACCCCCTTAATGAAGGCTCCACTCCAGCTGTGTGTTTGTTTCTTTCTTTCTCTGCATTCACGCTAGAATTTGTTTGGCACTTGGGGGAATACATCCAAAATCACGACAAGTGCTGCTGCTCCCTTGAAGAAGTATGGAATATTGCATTTAATAAAAGCACCGCAGGCAAGGCCAGGCTGTCTGGAGTGGAGCTGATGGATGATGTCATAGTAAATGATTGATGTCATAATGGTTGTGCTTGATGTCGAGTGTCAGTTATTGACAGATGTTATCGGCGATGGAGAGAGGCCATATAAGGAGAGAGAGACAGAGACTATTGATGAAAGCAGAGCCATTTGCTTTTAGCTTTCCTCTGGGAATGGTAGGACAGAACCCGCTCACTCTTGCGCTCTTTTACTATTCTTTCTTTCAATGCTGTTGTGCTTTTTATTCCTTTCCCTTGTCTTGTGACACAGTTCCACTCTGTCTGCAAGCATGCTGTGAAATTCAGATCAAAATCTATGCCAAGTCAAGCAATTAATGAGCCAAGACAAACAGGCGTGCTAAAAGCAATTAAACCACTTTTTAATTGGCTAAAATTGTCTTTATTTTTCCACACATTGTGAATATTAAAACAGCAATGTGAAAGATAAGGTTAATTTCAAGGGTGCAACATCCATTTATGTTTCTGAACACGTGAAACTGAACTTTAAATGCCCTTAAATTATCAGTCAGTCACATTAAAAAACTTTTTACTGTTGCTTGTGTTACAGTTTTAAAGAAGTGTAACTCATCTCACATTAACTAAAAAATGTGCCACTTATTAATGGAAACGTAGGCTATTAGTTTTGTAAATTATGTAAACAATGCAAAAGAAGTACATTTTGTGGTTCCCCAAAGAATCTTTCAGTAAACACTTACTAAAATTTTGATTTTGTAATGTAAAGAGTGCTTTAAAAAAAATCTAATGAACCTTTATCAACTTTAAAGAACCTTTTGTGGAATGGAAAGGATTCCATGTATGTTAAAGGTTCTTCATGGAACCATTAATGTCAATAAGAACCTTTATTTTAAGAGTGTTATACTAATGTTGACAACGTTGTTGTCTATGTGAAAACCACAAAGTAAAAACCTTTACGTTTTTAGTAGTACATGGTTGTCGTGTAAGCGTTCCCTTTAAATGTCTCATCCCAAGGCGTCATACATGTGATGCTTTTGACATTTCGTGGAAATCTTACGCACATGGCATCCTTTAGCGTCAATATGAGACGCAGAACCCAAGGCGTCATACAGGTGACGCGCGTCTAAATCCGACGCACATGGCACCCTTTAGCGTCAATATGAGACGCAGATCCCAAGGCGTCATAACCTAACGCTACCCCATACCTAAACCTACCCATAACAGTGCGTGTTATATTGACGCTAAAGGGTGCCATGTGCGTAAGATTTCGACGAAATGTCATATGGTGTCACCTATATGACGCCAAAGGATGAGAATGCGTTGGTTTTTACTTGCTTTAGCATGTTTAGCCCCTCCTCTTCTGCTGCCTTTGGAAAGCTTTTACATTTTTCAGTGTGAACACACTACTATCACTACTTGCACTGTAAAAAATAAAGCCGTAATTTTTACGGTAAAAAACCGGCAGCTGTGGTTGCCAGAACTTTACCGTCAAAAATACGGCAGCAATGTTATTGGTTTTACAGACTTAACTTAAAATTTACAGTAATAAACCATATTTTTTATTATCTGATATAATGTTAATTTACCGACCTATTGAAGTAGTGATATCTGTTTTGTCTGTATATCGACAAACCACAAAGTAACAGCCGTACGTTTTTAGACACATGAGAATCAAAGCTTCCATTAAAGCCTCATCCCAAGGTCATATCATGTAGACAGCTTGACAGTCAAATTCACACAAACACTAACACCATCCTGTACTCAATATGAGATTTTCAAAACCAAGCATCATTACAGTGACACATCTAAATCGAACCACAGCCCCTATGTACATAATATGAGAAATACCAAGGACGTTAATAAACGTTATTCAACAAAAAACTACATAAAGTGGTTTTTAATGATCCAAAGGTGCATGTGGAAGATTTCGGTACGAAATTCAATGGTTGTTCTATATCACTGCCAAAGATGAAATGCGTTGTTTTATTCTTTGCTTTTAACATTTTACCCTATGTACGAACTTTCTGTTAACCATTAACAGTTTGAGAGCATTTTTACATTTTTACTGTAAATCACATATCTTTACAGTTGTATCAGGAACATAATGGCTATTGGCTGAGAGTTTTTAATGAATAATTATCATTTCATATAATTTATTATTTGTGCTATACTCATTTCCCCTATATTTTTTACATTTAGAATACTTTGCCGTTGTCATGGTTTGTAGCAAACACGAACACAAGACAATTATGAAGGATCAAAAGTACTTTAATATAACTCTCATGTAAAAGGAACACAGGATAAACTTCCACAAAGCATTACTGAGGCAGGACCAACTGAACAGAAACAGAGGGAATTTAAGTACTGGCGATAATGTGGTGCACACAGCTGAATTAAATGACAAATCAATTAAGAACCATGACAACAAACTAATTGAAATGGTGCAAACTGAAAACAAAGTCCAAACGGTGTGTGAGTGAGACAGCCGTCATCTAAAACTCATATAAAGGTAATCTTTAAAAGCACGGATCTTTATTAACATTGTTAAATTAAATCTTTAGCACATCTCAGTATGAATTTCCATTTTTCACACTGTTCATTACAATGTTGAGTGCCTCAACATTCACTTGGCATTTAAAATTTGTTGAAAAAACTATTTTTAATTTATTTAGAAGAGATAGAATTTTTAAACTGGTAATTTATCTGTTATCGGGCAATTTTATTTGAATAATTATTGGTTTTGGGCAAAATCAGCTAGCTCTTATACTACAAAATGGCATAGAATATGAGGCCATGGCCATAGAAGTATGCAAAATGAGAAGAAATGTATAGCAACCTGGCTGCCACCCACAGCCCGCTAGAATTGTGGCAGGGAGTTTTGCACAGGCAAGACCACTCATGTTTGCTTCAGAAAATGTAAAAGTCTAACCCTGTAAGTGGTTTGAAGTCCTTGTTCTTTCTACTTTGGATGATTTGAAAGCCCACAGGGGTGTCTTACACACTTAGCCCACACTGACAGAAGAAATCTAAAACAGCTGGTTGGTGTGTGTGTGTGTGTTGTTTTGTGACCTCTGCGTTTGGATCTCTATCTTGCCCAAAACACTCTTTTAAGAGTAAGGCAGGAAGTCACCGAAGAGGATGGCAGCCACCATGAGGGTCTCAATTCAACTTCTTCCATACATCTTGAGTTTTTTCAAGTTTTACAGGTTTTTGAATGCTGCTCAAGGTGTGGATGGGCTTCTCTCCCTGCTCTTGCTGATCGAAGACATGTCAAGAAGCCTATGAAAATGCCATGAAAGACATAAAATGAGCTGGGCTCCTTTGTTCCTCAGCCAGGGAACCCGTCTTTGTTCTGTGGCTCTTTTGAGCTCTTTACAATCTCTCCAGTGCAGTCTCAGTGAAGGAAATAAGAGATATTGATATACATGGACTTCAAACATGTGCACCATTCCTTCCCTCATGCCCGCCTGCATTCATTCAGTCCAGGCATATTTCCTTCTTTCCTTTCATCCCGTTTTCTCTCCATCCTCTCGCTCTGGTCCTGCTCGTGGTCTAGGTGATGGCTCACCCAGTGGCTCCTCACGCTTATCTCAGTAAGAGCAGTCCTGTGGTGAAGGGAGAGCTTTTTCTCCTTTTTCCTTCTCTCTCTTCCTCAGGTTGTTTTTTCCCTCTCATTGAAGTCTTTGAATCCGAACGTGCAGCTTTTGAGAGCCGCGTGCAAGTCTCATGAGGCCGGGCAACTGGAGGGCCACTGTAGACATTCCCCGCATAGCAATAGATGCTTCATAAAGTGTTGATTGTAAACTTGAGCGCCTTCATGAATAAGGATTGCCTGCAATATAATGCTGTGTGATGCTTCGGGAGAAATGCATTAACATATCTGGTAGACGGGACACGCAAGTGTTGCGTTGTTTTGCTGCAGTGATAGCTTGTAATCCTGCTGGATTGCTCAGTTTGATGTGGGAATGTACTATCCGAATGTTTACCGTGCAAATAATCAAGACGGGCCTGAGATGTGCAGCTGCTGGAACTGTAATATCTTGTGAAGAGGCTGTTTTAAAATTTGTGGCAGCAGATTAAAATAACAGTCAGTGACTGACATTGGTCCATTGACTGCATAGTTTAAGCATATGCCCATAGTTTAGGACCTTTTATATATATACTCCAAAAAACAATATATTTTTAGCATCATATTTCCAGTGTATATAAGAGGTATTTTTAGGCTGTTGTGGTCTCCTTCTTATATACAGTACATATTTTTCACTTTATGATTTTCATAAAATACAGTTTTTATTTGTACAAATACACTGAAAAAATAAAAACCTTGGATCAACTTAAAAAAATTGAAGTAATCAATCACACGAAATATTTGACATTGACTTAAACTAAATCATTTAATTTACTTTAACCTGAAAAGTTTAAATCCATGCAACCACTTTTTAAAGGTTGATCAAATTAATTATTTTAGGTTGGAACAAACTAATTATTTTAAGTTAAATCAAACTAATATTTAAAGGTCTGAGTAAATTAATTATTTTAGGTTGTCTCAAATAAAAAAATAACAGTTGTCATTATTTGAAATGTATAATAAATCAAATTTAAAAAATGCTTTTAATACATTGATCAATGACTACTGAGAACACTTTCCTTTAGAACACATTTATATTTATTGTTCAATAAACTGACAAAATTGATCATCTGTTTCAAATGTATGAAGAGTAACAGTCTGCTTCACACAAAAATACTTTGAGCCCACAAAGTGAGCTTGAACTATCACATCATTCAAATCATCACTTGATGACATTACATTAGTAGTAGAAAGGTTTGTCTTAAAAAAAAACACATTTCACCATAAAACATCATAAAATACAATTAAATGTTATGACAGTATTGTATACCCGTTTCAAATGTATATGAGGATGAACAGTCTCTTTCAGCTGAACACCAGAGACAAATCCTGGAACTGTTCCTAAGACAGTGAACAGTGGAACACAGTAAGACACTGAGAGTTTCTGATAGAGAACTGTATGACTGTATGATCTACATTTAAATACAACTAATTTATATGTAATAGCTCAAACAAATCTGAGCCCACAGCCCAAAGTCTAAACTCTTTCATACAAATCTGTGCATACGCTGAAAACACTGCAATCAGTTCAGTTGTCCATAACACTTGGCCTACTTCGGCCTTTGGGGCTGGTAGCCATCGAACTTGGGCAGCCACAATTGTAAATGCTGCAGTGATAATGCAGCATTGTAAGTGCAACCTCTTACAAAAGGATTCAAAGTCTTGAAAGTAATTTCTAAACATTTCAGAACACAGCCTACTTCGGCCTTTGGGGCTGGTAGCCATCGAACTTGGGCAGCCACATTTAAGAAATGTGACCACAAATGGAAAATAAAATCAAGCAAGTCTGTGCAATTCAGCTCTTGCCTAGCCTACTCTGTGCTGTACAGCTGGGTGGTCAGTCTAGTGACTTTTGGGGTCATCTTTTTTCCATCAAGCTCCAGCAGGACCTTTTGCACAAATTCAAAGGTGAACTGCAGCCTTTTCGGATATTTTAGGTTCAGTGTGTATATAAGCCCAAAGACCATGGCAAAAGCTGTTGCAACCGAGGGCAACTCGTTCAGGACCTCTGTTCCTTCGATGACAATTTTAATGTCTTTGGGTGGATGGAGAGGATCCTCTTTCTCGGTGATAAAGATCGCCATGGTTGTCTGCTCCAGTTCTTCAACCTCATTTTCCTGCATTAAAAAAAAAGAGAAAATAAGTACGTTATAGTTTCAGAAATCTCCCGATTTCATGTTAGCTCATAATGTGCCAAGCTCTTATACACTCCAAACTTGAATTTGAATAGGTGCAAATCAAACAAATCAAATGTTTATTACAAGGGGTGTGACTAGATTAAAAGTGACAAAATTTCTCGTCTGGTCTCATGAGATTAACGCAATTCACATTTTTTCACATGGTGTCACGCGACATTAAATTCTCACACAAGTAAATATGGTAGTAAAAACTGATAACGTGCACTCGCAGACTCGTGAATCAACTCCGCCCAGCTGATGCAACACCAGTAACCGCTGTCATCTAAAAACTGGAAGGGTAGCTAGCTCTGTTTGAGACTGTGAGCTGCAATTTATCAGAGGTGCTGAAGGGCTGCACGATATAGGAAAAAACTGGCATTACAATATTTTTCTTTTCTGCTATATATATTGCGATATGAAAAAATACAGGAACAGGAATTCAACTGCTCTATTTGAAAAGAACTTAGCATCAAAAAATGATTAGGTTGATTTTGTAAATAAAAATAAATAAAGCTGGAGAATTATTTTTAGTCTGAATTTGCATATGTGTGTATCGCTGATGTCTTCCCCTCATCCTCTTTACCCCATGCTTACCCCAAACTAGCGTTAACGTTAGCTGTTTATAAAGTGGAAGTAGACAACTTAACTAACTAGCTAATCTGTCTGCTTATCAATTCCTTGAACGGATTATAGTACATTTTAGCACGGCTTATTGTAGAACGCTACCGCAAGAAAAGCGTATAGCTAGCTAGATTATCAAAAAGACATTGGATCATTGATGTTAGTTTGACTGCTGATGTTAGCTAGCAGAGCGCACTGCAATCATGTCCAATGGCAGACAGAATTGCAAAATAATTGTGGTCTAAGTGTTTACTGCTCAAAATTCAGTCATAATTCAGCATCAAAGATTTCTTAAAAATAGTGTTAAAATCTCATCTTGTGAGCTTAGTTTCTCGTCACACCCCTATTTATTAAACATGGCTAGGAAAACCTAGACTATGACCATGTTAGTCGGTAGGTGTTAACTGTGTGAGCAAGTGAGAGAGATGCCCTTACCTGGTATTTTTTGACAAGGTGCTCAACTGGTTCGCCGAGGTAGATCATCAGAGATTTGAGGATGCATTCTCTTCTGATGGTGATGTCCACAGTCTGAGTAAGAACAGTTGCAATGAATTCAAATTAAACATTTACAAAAAAATAAAAATAAAATTCAGCCATTGATCCTACTGATACACAATTTATTCATAGATACTAGGGATGCCCCGATCCGATATTTGTATCGGGTCCGATACTGCCATTTTTGCCGTATCGGGTATCGATCAGACGAGGCCGATCCAAATCCGATATTGTGCGTATACTATTCTGTGTTATTGTTAAGCCCCACAAAAGGCACAAAAACATTATAAAGCACCATAAAGTTTTCGTGCACTCTTATTATAAGTGTTCTGAAGCCATTATAGTATAATGTGAGATATACATTAATATTTAAGTCATTAAATTCAAGATCACGTAAACTTTTCCCTCCGCTGTGGCTGTCAGTTATTCTCCATTCAGTGTTCAAACAGCGCGTTGCGTTTGGTTTTCAACAGTCAACACGATGAAACTATATCAACAAGATGATTCAATGTTACTATTATTATACTTGATCTGTAGATAAAGCTCTATGGTTTCGCATAAAACAACTTTATCTTGCTGGACTTTATTGCTGTAACTTAATCATGTTCGTTTCTACAGTGTGTCTGTTAGATCACAACACTAGAGTCAGAGCACTATAACTGTTCTTCAAGCGCACAGTAACTGAAATTTAAAACTGTTAAAAGAAACAGTAGATAGATACGGTATAATTCACTACGCATCAATATGTATTTATTTCCTTTGTGCTTTGAACCTTTCAATGCGGACTCGACGCGCTGCTCTGTGTTGCTTCAAGCGCATCATTCTGCGCTCGGGATGCGCATAAGCTCTTCATTCTGCGCTCGGGATGCGCATAAGCGCTTTGTGCCGCACTGTATTGGAGTCGTTCATATCATAATGCTGTGACGCAATTAAAAAAGATTATTATATTAATAATAGCTTTTCTTGTTCTGTCCTATCTATCATATCTTGCTGCCTCATTAAACAGCTGTGCTATTTAAACGTCTCAATTTTATAGTAGCATAGGCTATATCTAAAATAATTTATCTTTTTGATTTGTGTTATCTTGTTTTTCATTAATGTATTTTGCAACAATACAAAGAGCAATGTGTAACGTTTTACCAGATTTAGAGTTACACTTATTGTCTCTTATTTGTTCCCCACTAAATGTTTTTTTTCACTAAATGTTCAGATTTTATATACAATAATTGTGCACTCATGATTTTTTCTAGACTAAATTTTACTGCTGAATTATCCACTAATCTAGTTTATAATATAATAGCATTTTTTGTCATAGATTATGATCATATATATTTTTTTGATTTGTTGTTTTTCTTTATAATGAAGTTGTCTGTATTAAGTAGATTGTGTTTAACACACAAAAGAGTGAATATCAGTTCAACACACAGAGTTATAGAAATTCTACTAAAAAACTGCGCTGGTATCGGATCGGTATCGGGTATCAGTCGATACTCAGAATTTTTGGTATCGGATCGGATCGATTCCTTAAAAGATGGTATCGGTGCATCCCTAATAGATACCTCATCTAAAATCTGCAAGGTCCTAGTGATCTTCTCTTTCCCAACTCCTCCCTTGCTCCTGATGACCTCCAACAGTTTGGTGGAGTGCTTGTCCAACTGCGCCAAGAACTTTGTCTCCAATGGAACTGTTGTGATGCGCATGAACTCGGCATTGATCTAAAAAGTAGAGCATACAGCAATAAGTTTAGAAGTTTTTTAAGATGGTAAACACAAAACGGAATCACCAGCACAACCTTACTAAATTATTGCCAACAACAAAAACAAATACTTATAAATGAATCAACAGTTAGGTCTAAAAATGTTCAACTGTAAGCTATAGGACATTTGCTCGCATTGATTTAACTGGTCTTAGACAAAGTGCCATGCTTGTGAAACTCCACTATAGGCTAACTATTAGGGGTGTGCAAAAAAATCGATTCACATTTGAATCGCGATTCAATCTTTACTGATTCAGAATCGATTCATAGAATTACAAAAATCGATTCATATATTTTTTTAATGGCGTGCACGGGCGGAGTGGCAATCGGGAGAGTCGGGACTTTTCCCTGTGGTCCGGTATGTTTCGAGGCTGCGAGGGCTGGTCTGATAAATAGTTATACATTGCAAGTTCTTGCCGCCCGCTGGTCAAACTGTGCAGCTTCTCTGCTCAACCCGTAAATACATGCATCGATCCGCAGATTATGTTTGAGTTCTTAAATGGTCTGTAGATCTTTTGCCAAGCGTGTCAGAGGTTACGAGTTCTACACCACACTCGTATCGTTTTTCTCTCTCTCATCAAAACCGAATATGTTCATCATCAGTGGTTACAGACAGTCAGGGACACGTTTGTATGCATTTTATTTTGTGATTTCACTGGAGTCTCAGCAACGGCGATAGATTGAAGAGTGCGTGCGAGTGAAGACTGCGCGAGCCACAGAGAACACTGACACTGATAGCAGCCGACACGAGCGCTCAGCTTGATTTCAAAAACAACAGATCTCTTATTTAATAGCGAACTAAATGAATGCTCTGCTAGTTAACTGGAGATACCCGCAAATTACGCCTATGAACGACTTCACTGGATCTAAACAAATCAATCTAACCATAGATGTTACCAGTAGCGGTGGCTTTTTTAATATATTTAAAATAATTTTGCAAGGGTAGGCTACTATGACTATGAGTATGACATTAGTATATTTTTTAGGAATTTTAGGAAGTTCAATGTGCCCAGTCGAGTTCACATTTCAACAGTCAGCCTGGCTGAAGTACTCCTTAAACCACATTTAGCATACTTATTTGTTTGATCTGACTACAGCACTTTAAAGCTAAATGTAAAAGCTTTTTATTTGTTTTAATTTAAACTTGAATTAAATGTATTTGAAAGCTGGGCAAAGCTTGGCACTTGGCAGATTTTATTTTTGTATGAAGACATATAAAGTAATATCAAACTACATTTAATTTGTTGTGTTTATTTTCTTTTAAATTGTGTCTACTGCAAACTGCAATCAATCACTACATAAAAGTAAACTACATTTATATGCTGTGAATCGTTTTTTGAATTGAGAATCGTTTTTGAATCGAAAATCGATTTTGAATCGAATCTTGAGCCTAAAAATCGGTATCGAATCGAATCGTGACATTTTCTGAATCGTGCACCCCTACTAACTATTAAGTGAGTAAATGAATGGGTGACTAATGCATCTGAGGTACTTTACTTCTAAAAACCTACCTCTTCTATCTGAAAAAGTGCAGGCCATCTCTCGAAGACGTCTTCCACGCTCGGCTTCTTGTGCACAATTTCTTGTCTCCGGTATCCAAACGTCTTTGCCATCTTTTCTTTTATTGCTTGTCTGTTGTTTCTTTGCTGTAGTTCTGCCAGAAGGGAAATCCTCTCTTGTTCAAGGCTTTCTGGAGTCTCACCACTTGGCAAGGGTGGAAAATGGTTGACCTCAGCTCGTCTAGGTCTCTTCACATTCTTTGCTGGGTAGGCCTCCTCTGAAGATTTGGATTTCAAAGAATTCACAGTGAGCTCTGCAGATGTTCCATGTGCCCTAAGTAGTGTCCGGTAGTTGGCCATTTTTACCTTGAGCCTCTGTTTCCATCCATAGCTCTCATTGAAAGACCCTGGTTCTCTCAGGCAGGGGTGCTTCCTTGTCAGTGCCTCAGCAACATCGCTGAAGTCAGCATCTGTAGGGTATGCTTTGTATGTGTAGACTTTTTCAGCCACTTTCTCCAGTATGTCAGACAGCATTTTTGAGCAGGGTGTCAACCTAGATTTGCTTCTTGTGTACTCCTCATTTCCCCTCTGTAGTTGACATTCTGTGTCATAGGAGAAGACTGGGATTGGGAACACTTTTGGCCACTGCTGTGTTCTTAATGATTCTGGGAACTGTTGCTAAGAATTATGGTGTCATCTGTATGTGCAGATCCCGAGGTGGAATCTTCACTGTCCTGTCCACCTGAAGGGATGGTACTTATTGTAGGATCAACTGGGTACAATACAATAGTTGTGGTATCAGGGTCTAATTGGACAACTTTGATCACTGAGAGATCCTTAATTACAGTTGTAGAGGTCAGATTCACAAATATGTTCCCAAAATCAGTGTCCTTGTACTGCAGCCTTATGTGTCCTCCTAATCCACATGCATTCTTGACCTCTTCGATGAGTTCTTCCAGTGAGTTAGGAATCCCATTGCGTAGCTCCATTCTTACACTGTTGTCTTCACTCAAGATGATCAGCAATCGAACAGTTGCAATATCTGCCATGGTGCCCTGAAGAGAGACAGAGGGGAGACAGAGACATGGTAAGAGGGATATTATGTTACAATGACTGTGAGATAGATTCATCACAAAATTTTGTTTAAATGTGTTACTACGGGGACATCGAAATATTAAAGGAAAAGGGTTAGGACTGTTACATACAGAAGTCAACCACTCACTAAATTCTGACCTTAAACATGTATGTATCTTTTGAGAGTAATCAGGCGCATCCCCTCAACTGTGTAGTCAGCCAATGGATATGGATCTGTCAGTTCGTTTGGGCCAAGAAGTTCCACCTCCTTCGTAGGAGACATTTTCAGTTCGTAGGCTCTGTAATGTTCCCTGTACCACGCACTCAGCTTTCTGACAATAAAAAGCAGCTTATCCTTGACAACAATCATCTGGATTATTTCAGTAAATTCCGGCAGCCCAGCCAATGAGCCATGTGCAAGGATCATTCCATTCCTGTAATTAAGGCCACTATACGTTGCATTTTTAGCCAAGCACACACAATCCAAGTCTGGGTGCCTCTGTTTGATAGCAAATGCAATGTCGTCTTTCAAAACGTCTATGGGAAGAGTTGAAACATTTGCTACCTCCAGGGGGGATTTAGGAAAGTTGCACATGTAAAGGTGATGTGCCATGAGAAACTGATGTCTTTCTGCTAAAGACAGGAGCACATTTTTGAAGCACGTTGTATGGCGCACAACTCTTTGAAGAAGCTGTGCTTCGCTTCGAAACGCATGGTCCATAGTGCAACTAACGGTCCAAACTCACAGATTAACTGCGGATAATGCTCCAGGAAATGGTGTTTAGGCAGAAGATTTGTCTCCGGGAAAAGCTCTTTAAATCTAACTCTGTGCTCAGAGATCTTAAAGTTCAAATATCCAATTGATTCTTTAGTTTGAACTGGAGAAACAACAAGCTCCACAATGTCCTTTAAGTCAGCAAGGAGATGCCAGGCTGGTTCATCAGTGGGAACTTTCTGTCCAAGTAGAAGTGGAAGAAATCTTATTAAACTCCAGTTTTCATGTGCGTTTCCACCAATTGTTCTCCTGGATGAATAGGTCAGTGGAACAGGATGGGGACGATTTGTTTTATCAGTCCATTTAAAGGGAAAATCTTCTATTGCCTTGTTCAAAGTGGCCAAAGTAAAATACTTTTTGGAAATGAATACAGTCAGACAGAGAGATATTTCAACTGGAACTATTCCCTCAAATAAATCATGGGCAATGTCTGGAGGAAAACCAGTAGTCACATTGAAATGGGAAAGTTTTTCTGACAAAACACATTTCCTCGTAACACCATAACAGTTGGCCAAAGAATTTTCCTCCAGGGTTTTAAGATGACTTGTGTGAATCTCTTCAGTTCTCTGCACGAAACCTCCAGCTCCAACGTCCTTGGTCTGAAAATCTAACCTATCTGCCGTACAAAATCTGCAAACATATCTGCCAGAAAAACTTTCTACAAAACCAGCAATACTGTGTGCTCCAAGGTTATCGGCAACAACACACTGCACTGTGCCCTTCAAAGTCTTCCCCAACTTACTCACAAAAACCCCATTTTGTTCTAATGTTATGAGATCACTAGTCAAAGGCTCTAAAACTTTTTCATAACCATAAACCTTGACATCATTGCTATTTATCAATGCAGCCAAATGGATAGAGGACAACAATGACTGAAAACCAGGTGGCAGATTGCCTAAAATCCAATACAACGCACAGATTTTGTGCTTTTTACGTGACGTGCCAAGGGGATTGCATATTTCAAAATCGTCAACGTACAAAATCAAAGAAATTCCACACTCTTTTGAGAGAATAGCATTTCTTTTAAAGAGATTTCCATCCCAAAATGATCTGTATACCTGCTTATCACTATCCCCTGGTTGATATTTTTCTTTCAAATTTGTAGCCTTATTTAGTATAGGTTCACAATTTAGAAGTTGCTGCAAAGATTTTAGTAAAGGAACATACTGAAAAGACTTTCCATTCTTTCGATCTAACACATATTCAACTGGTTTCACAACACTGAAGTTTTTTCTATAGTATGTCTTCCGTTTCCAAGTGGTTGACAGTGGACCATGGTTTCCTATTGCAGCTTGAATGGGATTGGAAGTGCAAAGTACAGTGGCCAACTCTTTCACAAGTGATTCATCAATCTGGCAATTGTGATCCTTTAAGAAGTGGATTATTGTATTTTGGGTGGCCGGCACAGATACAGTACCAATTAAATATTGCAACTCTTCAAGTAGTTCATTCACAGCTGCACTTGGCACCAGAAAAGCATTTTCTAACTTAAGTAAGACTGAGGCTAATTTAAGTTCAATAACATTTGTCAAATTTGTTGATTCTTCATCAGGAAGTTCTTCAGATAGTAAATCATCATCTGACAGCTCAGTATTGCCTCTTTCAAATGATTCTACAACAGCAGGACTATCAACAGGTCCATGAACAATTCCAGGCTTTAAATCATTAGTTGTATGGGGGGTATGTTTTCTCCATTTGTGAGTATTGAAAGCTCCATATAGATTGGTTTTGTATGAGCAATCAGCAAACATACAACTGACAGATTCATGCTTTTTCAAATGTTTCCCAATGTGTCGAAAATAATCTGTCTCAGTAGAAAGTAGATTGTTGTCGCAAATGTGGCACTTGAAGAATTGTGAAAAGCTATCTTTCTGTGAGGATTGTTGAGCAGGATGGTATTTGCTTAGGTGGGTCAGTAGAGCTTTCCATGTCTTGCATGTGCATGGGCAATTTTCATAAGTACAGGGGTAAGCATGGCCCCGCCCATAATGCCGATGATCAAGTTTATAGTGTTTAAGAAGTTCAGATCTTCTTGAATATGAATTGTCACAGTCTTTACATTTCCACATGTATGGCTAACTGAAGAAACGAGATAGAAAAGATACCTTTAGGCAACTGAGCAGACCAAAACTAGTTTTACTTAGTAGATCTGGTAGAATGACTTCCTAGATGAGAGAAATGTCTACACTTTAGGATGCCTAATGATCACAAATGCCCTCATGACATTGTAAATAGAACTTACCACAAGCAATGATCACTGGCAGGAGCTTCCAAATAATTTGCACAGCTGATTGGTGGCTGCTTCCCTGATGTTGAAAGAGAAAACATGATTAAGTTTTAGCTGTTAGCCATCAAAGTGTGTTAACTTATCTACTAACATCATGCACAAATTAAGAATACCCAACATTTAATATATATATATATATATATATATATATATATATATATATATATATATATATATATATATATATATATATATATACTTGAATTTATGATTTTAGGAAAGCTGGCTAACATTTGTGTACATTTCTACCACATGTCAATACTGTTAACAGTGTAGCAAAATAACATTACCAGCTAGAAATAGCTGGGCCTTGTAATATTATGGCTGATATATACCTAACACGAGATAATTAGGAGTGTAAATAAAATATCATATGACCTTATGCTATTGACAGCAGAAGTTACCAATAAGTCAAATTTGCAGCTTGAACCTTGGTATTAACTACATTTCAAGTGTCAAAACTGCACACAAAAAAAGCCCACTGTCGTATAGATTATGATATACTGTTTTTTTTTACTAACTAGCTTTAAAACAGAGCAGAGCTCTGAATACATTAATAAAATACATTAATCTCGGCAAATAAAAAAATTCTAGGCTCTTCGCGCCGCTGTTAACTATTAAAAACACCCAGCAGAACAAATGCACTTGAATTCACAAACATAACATTAGCTGTAACGTTAACTAAGTTAACTTCCACGAGGTAACGTTAACTTTATATAACGTCAATGCATTTAATTAGCCAGTTAGCTAGCGTCATATAATTTACATGCTGTATCAAGCGTGAGTGCTGAAATTACGGCCAGAGTCAAGGGCAGCCAGGTATACATTACTTGGAAGAAAAAAAACGTTAATGGTATACAAAGTTTATTGTTTTTACCTTACCAGTATCAATGTTGCTCGTAGTTCTTCTGTGTCTTCTTCTGGTATGTTGAAGTGTACCGTCACGGTCGCCGCTCGACAGAAGATTGTGTGCGTGTTCTTCACAGACAGTTCAACCGTTTTTTTTTAAATGCTTTATTTAAAAAGGTCAGGTCAGAGAGCGGGAACTCCAACTCAACAATGCGCATGTGCAAATCATGCTTAATCTAATAAAAATGCTTTGATCCAATGAATAAATTCAGTTTAATGTCCCGCTGCCAATTTATATTGTATCCATGTAAAAAAAATGGATTCAATCATACATATAAACTAAAATGTTTACTTTAAATGAAAAAACTAATAATTTTAAGCTATTTCAACGAGAAAATACACATTAAACGAACAACAGCAATGTTACACTTTTTTCAGTGTACATTTTTACTTTCACTCAGGTATGTTTTAGCTGCATACTTTGACTTAAGTCAAGTTTTAATCCAATGAATGTTTAAATAACACTAATAAATGTTTAAATATTTTTCTGCATACTTAACTTTAAAGGTACCCTTTTCTTTAGTTTTGCGGCAACATCAGAAGAAACTCATTTAAAACCTTGCATATCCAGGATACAATTAAATTACATCCCACAAGTCAAGTCTGCCATGAAAGATTAATGTTCTCATGTACTTTGTTTGTGCTAATGGGTGTCAGTAACTCAAAACACACGTGTGCAAATTTTCATAAAGGAAGAGATGAAGTTTAGAGAGGCCGGTCACTGGGCACTTGGCTATTAACATAGCCGGAAGCATATGTTCAGGTTTAGCTGCACCGCGTGTGCACTCATGATTCCTGCAGACATGAAAAATAAGTGATTAATGGCGGTGACTAAGGCCTACAGTGCTCATGAGTTAATTAAAAGCTCAACAGCACTGCAGCCATGCATTTTGCCCATCTAAAGTCACATCATTTGTCCTGAGCCAAACTGAGAGGCCAGATCTTTATTTATGGATGTGTGAAGCTTTGCTCAACTTTTTAAATGGCACGTCTCTTTTTGCATATTTATGTTTTACTTGAGGATTTTATGATTGGTGTGCTTTATGCAATCTTCTTAATTTATAGTCAGTGTTTGATGGTTGGAAATTCAGCATCTCAGGTAACTGGACATTGCACAATTACCTAAATTAATGTGAGGCAATACACTTAGAAATTTTAATACACTTAATTAGTTAGTTAGTTGCTTAGTACTAGACTGACTAAAGCAAAAATGATTCGGCACTACAGTTTTTACAAAAATCTTCTTTTTTTCTTTTCTTTTTTTGGGCTTGTTTAATTGTTAATCTACACATTTCTCAGAAGGGATTAAAGGGCTATTATTTTAAAAGTGGATTAATTATGCAAAGTAATATTAAGTTACTTTAACTTTCTGGACTATCCATCCATCCATCTATAGCTATGTTGATATATTATCCATCCATAAAATTACTATTGATATTACTAAATTATTAATAATAATTCATATCCATAATGCATTTTTTGTAGTCTAATGATCATTTGTTATCTCAAAAAGCAAAGATAAAATGTTAATTATAAATCAGTACATATTGGCCACTGGACAGATAAACAATAACTACCAACTAGAATAACAGAAGCTGATTGTAGCTGGATTTTCCAGGAAATTATTTTTAATATGGAGTCTTTTTATAACCCAAGTGTGATAGCATAAGGAAATCTAAAAACATATCTAATTTACAATGATCTTAAATGATAAATGCACTTACTGTATATTAGATGACCTACAAACGCTCGGTACAGTATTAAAATAAGATATGTACAGTAGGGTGCAATATTTCTTGGCTGCTTGGCCTTCCATGGTGGTGTGCTTGTAGTTATGCTATTTTTTTTTTTTTTTACTCTGTTTATATTTGTTATTGCTCTGCTGTTATGGGGGTCTGTGAGGACAAGGCACTGTAAACAGTGAGTTTCCAGCCTGCAGTCTCTTCCATTGGCAGTAAATAATGTGGATCTACAGTCTCACTGGAGTGTATCTTGCAAAAAAGCAAACAGTTTTATAGTTGTATGGAATAACATAAAGAAAACAAAATTATATACTAATTATATTGTATATATAATAATCAGCAAACGTGACCAACTGTTTACAGAATCATTTATCTTTCTTTTGTTTATTTACTACCAAATTCTCATTAATTTTGAGATTGTAACCCATTAGCATTGACAATTTCACCAATAACCAGGTGAGGATCATATTTTTAGTATATTTAAAGTGTCCATATTATGCTAATTTAAAGGTTTCTAATTTTGTTTTGGAGGTCTCTTACAATAGGTTTACATGCATCCAAGAAAAAAAAAAAAAACTTTTTACACAGTGTCTGAAATGGCTTATCGAGAGCCTACTCTTCTCTGATTGGTCAGATGACCTAGTCTGCTGTGATTGGTCTACCGCTTATAGTATGTGTCAGAAACGAAACAACCATTGCCATATCTGAATTTCAGCTTCCTCAGCATGTCGACAACACGACCCAAACTCTTCCAGGCCTAAGCTGCAACTACAGTGTTTGAGTTGGCGTCAAAGTAGGTGTTTTTTGCAGGCAGCCAATGAAGACCATAAACGGGCATTATGCTAATTTTTTTTACAAACCTACGTAGGTGTGTACAGGAAGTAAGCCTGTAATTACTGATGACTCGTTCCAGGCAGTTCAGAATCGGTTCTTTCTTTTGGGAGACAAGAACTCCATTTATCATGCATTTTGATCTTTGAAAAGCTGATCTTTTACTTTACTTTAAAACCTATCATGTACTTTGATCTTTGAAAAGCAGACATTTTACATTCACAAACAGCTATATTACACACTACATAAAAGTTAAAATCCAAAAAAAGCATAATAGGGGCACTTTTTTGGATACTGTGGTGTAAATCTGTCAGTGCTTGTAGCCGTTTGAGGTTTGTATTCTCGCTGTGCTGGGCTGAGCACAGTTTGGTGCCGGATGCTGTTTGCCTAAAGCAGCATCTTCACACACACATTCAGATGAAACGGGGGGAAGATAATTAGTCTGTGTAGTAATCAGAAAGCAGAAACTGAAAAGGAAGCCCTATTTTCCTTATGCCTTTACTGAGGGCATCATCCAGAGGGTTAAGGGCCCTCGCTGTGCTTACTGCAGCGAATCAGCTTCCATCCACATTTTGCTTTACGCCACATACTTTTGATATTCAGACTTTCCTTTTTGTGCTCTCCTCTGCTGAAAAGACTTATTTAAACCACCGTGAATGGTGTCAGAACAAGTTTTATGTAGTGAAGTGGTCTGGTGGGAACAAACTACACCACCATCCAAAACACACATTGTTGTTGTTATTTTTTTCATCAGGATCCTTGATTCAAAACCAGTTATGTATTTCTTCTTTTATGATAAATTCATATAAAATGCCCAATAATGAGTGAATTCTGTCTTTCTGCATTTTGTAAAATCCCCATGCCTCTTGCTCCCAGATCAGTCTTATCAGGATTTGATTTTACTCTGACAATGAGGGATGTGTTTCTACAATGATTAAGTGTGGGGCGGTGTTTGTGAGGACTGTGGAGATATTAATTGAATCTAATATTAAATATTACAGACAGAATCTGATGAGACAAAGAGATGCTGGGCTTGATTTAATACGTATGCTTGCTGAGATGAAATGGCGAGATTAAAAATGGGTTGCCATTTGGAAAAGAGAGAAGCGGAAGGGTCAGAGTCAAGGTTTAACTGAATCTGACCTGTAATCAATGCAATGATTTTCATTACTATAGGACACACAGATGTGGTTTACACTTGGTGTTTAAATCCATCTCAAGTGATCTGATCACAAGTGGACAGCACAAAATGCTGATTTAAACAGGAACCAAAGCATTTTGTGATTTGATCACTTTCTAAGGTAAATGAACAATACATGCAAGTCTCTTATGCTCTCCCATGCTGTATTTACTTAAAGGTGGGGTATGTGATTCTCTTTTTTGTCCATTTTTTCAAAATAACTTGAAATCCTATTCCTAACCCACTTACCCCGGATTTCCACCAACTGCAGAACGGCTGCGGATCGGCTCCGCTGCGTGTCGGATCCGTGCTCCGCCGTCCTTCAAAACCTACCAGATCCGGATTTGTTGCGGAACGGCTGCGGCCATGCCCATGGCTGACAGCTGAAGTCACGAGGACATACGATATCTCCCAAATTTACGTATGATGATGATGTTTCTAAACAGAATCACAAAACCAGCAAGTTTGTTTCCATCCAGAGGAGTAGAGGGGAAACTCTGTGCTGACCTGCTGATCTCCCTTTTTTTGCGGAAATTATTGTGATTCTACCGTACAATATTTATAATTATATAATCAACTTATAAAATACTAAATGTTTATATTGGGTTCCTTTATGAATGTATTGGGAAAGTAGTAGGCTGTGTAAATAAAGTTAACTATTGTTCTTGTGGAAAAAGAAAAAAGTATATAAAACAAAATCTCCGCCCATTATGACGTTTTCGAGGTGTAGTGAAGGGAAATACGATCCGCCGTAAGCACGGAGTATATTATTTTGAAAATTACCGGATGTTTTATTTTGTTTTGTGCTCGACTTCCTGCGCGCTCTCCGGCATCCGGCAAAAATAGAAACTCTGCGTATCTTCTCCGGAGGCTGCGCGGTCGCCGGAGCTGGGACGGAGTCGGAACGCAGCCGTTCCGCAGGCAGTGAAAATACACACATTGACTTTAATGGAAACCTATCGACTCCGCCGCCGTTCCTGAGCGGATCCGCAGCCGTTCCGCAATTGGTGGAAATTGGGGGTTACAGCCACTGAGTTAGAAGCACTGAAATGAAAATTAAGCAATTTAATCATCTGTGGAACGGGCAGGACTCGAAAATCTCCAGCCAATCATTTCCAAGACCACCTAGAATCATTGGACAGTAAGTTCGTCAATCAAACGGTTGTACCACACCCCCCTCCCCCCAGCGCACGTGACCCCCGTCGTGCGCATACTCAAAGCTCGTGACGCATGCGCATCTCGTCAGTAAAGCCGGTTCCATGATTAGTAGTAAATCGTCATTACAATCTCTCGCGCATCTGAGTTTTCGCTCGTGCATGATTGCGCGTCCATGTTCTTCGAATGGGTGGAGTCAGCGCCAGCGTTGGAGGAAAGAAGGTAGGACCATTTGAATTGTATATTTTCAAAATCTGCCGGTCGTTTTCCAAATCACATACCCCACCTTTAATCAAAAAAATCAAAATACAAAATAAAAAAAAACAGTAATATTAACAATCTAAAAATAAATATATTATTAAATGTTATTTATTCCTGTGATGGCAAAGCTGAATTTTCAGCATCATTACTCCAGTATTCAGTGTCACATGATCCTTCAGAAATCATTCTAATATGCTGCTTTGGTGCTTAATAATAATTTATTATTATCAATGTTGAAAACAGTTGTGCAACTTAATATTTTTTTCGGAAACCATGATACAGTACGATAACAAATTATTGTATTAAATTGTACAGTATTTAAGAGAACACTTTATTGAAAAATCTAAATATTTTGTCACATTATACATGTCGCACTGCCACATTTGATCACAAGTGCATACTTGCTGAATAAAAGTATTTGTTTATTTTTCTTTTAATCGTATGTACCCCTAACCTTTTGAATAGATGTCTCAAGTCCACATAAAATATTAAATGAAATTTAATTTAAAAAATATTTTTTTGTTGTAGGTACTTGCATGCAGTCACTGTAAATTCAGTCTGTTTGTGCAGATTCAATTCAGGTACATTTGACATAAACTGACAATTCTTTTGGATTGTTCTTTTCTTTTCTTTTTTTTTCTTTTTTGAGTGAGATATGCAGCCACAAAACCGAAAGAAAAAAAATCCTGTTAAAAATCCAATCAAATCATGTTACTACGAGATATAGATGTCGACCTGTCTTGCCTGACCACTTGTGATCAGATCACACAAGTCAGTCATGTTAAAACCTTGTAAACCGGGCTGGACACACACACAAGCATGGTTGCATTCACTCAATCTTCTTCTTGCCAGACTCCACTAAAATCTGGACTTGACCTTAACCGAGCGCAGTAGATGCTGGGCATTCCAGAGTGTTAAGTCAGCATGGTATTTTGTTTGCCGCTGTTGTGCAGCAGTGAAAACATTGAGAGAGAGTGAGAGGTTCCAGCACAGCCCTGCGGCGGCGTGTTTTAATGGTGTTACGTTCTTAGCTCTAGACACTCTTCTACTGCAAGACTGTAGCGTAACCGTCATACATACTGTATATAAAGCCGAAAAATATGATAACACAAACCCCAGTGCGGAGAGGGGACATGAACACAGGCACTGTATCACACACATACACATGCAAGCTGCTGGCTCAGTGAATATGTTTGTGTTTTCTTGATTGTGTGGGATTGTACACCAGCTGAAGAGTTAACCGGAAGGAAAAATTGTACGAATCCATATTCAACACGTGCCGCATTCCCACGCCTGAAAGGATTAAATAGGAACTCCTAGTGGGTACACAGCAGAGGTAGATGAAGGACATGCAATCATGCAGAGAGTGTGTATGTCTATGGAGGGTTATGAGGATCAGAATTGATGCTGATTGGCTGTAGAGCTGGAAGCTAACATGGGATAGTGGAGTGCGTATGTGTTATGGATGTTCCATAAATGCTTTCCCAAAAAACGCTGGAGGGACGTGTTTATAAGTCATCTTCAAAGCATGTTAGAAAAGGACTCAGGCCTGTTTCACACAGCATTCATAAACAGCACAACAGTGTAAACACACTGCTGAAATAAATATGCACGTTGTGTGAAATAGGGCCTGGTTCAATTTCTATACTGCTTTCATTATCTCACTCATTTCTTGACTCGATCTGAAAGTTTTATTAATGCCAAAAAAGCGTAGAATATTTTTGGAGAGTCCCTGCAGATTTCCTGCTAAGCATTCACATTCAGCAAACCTGGGAAAACTGAAGAGTAGAAAATAGATCAGCACAAACCTTAGTCCTCTCAACACTAGATCAGCATAAATGACCACGGGTCGTCAACCACTGTCATATTAAGAAAGGGTTCTTCAAACTGTTTGAGAGCATTTAGCTCTTTATAATATTATTGTCATGATTTCTTATCATACTGAATATCATATTTTAATTACCTTCTACCTGTCTACCTAAAATGACTTAAAACTACTTAAAATGAGTTAAAGATGAATGCAATTTTACCATTGAATTTTTAATTAAATTAAATGTATAATTGTTATTTTTAAATTTAACTTAAAGGTGACATAGTATGCCCCTTTTCACAAGATGTAATATAAATATATGTTGTCCCCAGAATGTGTCTGTGAAATTTCAGCTCAAAATACCCCACAGATCATTTTTTTATGTTAAAATAGACACTTTTGGGGTGTGATCAGAAACGTGTTGTTTTTGTGTGTGTCCCCTTAAATGCAAATGAGCTGCTGCTCCCCGCAAGGCCGATCCTTTACACGAACTTCGAAAACAATAACAAAACACGCGAATAATCTCATTCATCCAGAATCTCAGAAATAACCAGTGGCTGAGTACAGCCTTACAGAGAGACTCAGGACTCAGAGACTCAAATTTTTAGACACACCTGGACGTTTCTGAATGGTTACTGGATACCTTTATGTAGTTGTTGAGTTACATTGATGCATCATAGACTTGCATGTACTAATGTTAGGATTAGGCAATCGGATACTGACTGGGTAATAATATGGCAAGGAGTTAAAATTCGGCGCAAAATCTGATCTGCTTATTTTTTGACATGCTGAAATTTCACGGATACATTCTGTGGACACCATAGATTTATATTACACCTTGTGAAAAGGGGCATAATATGTCACCTTTAATACATTTTATTGA